>CBVK0100885288.1:0-23289 GCA_900067695.1 Picea abies | reverse complement strand
CCAAGCACTCCAGTCCCAGAAACAGAGTGCTATTGTGGATAGGTTGGAAGCAGAGCTTACACAGGTCCAACAAGCATTAAATCAATCTAGGGAAGATATGGGCGCTATGGAAGAATACCAAGCATCCCAATCTTAAGAACAGGGTGTCACCATCGATAGACTAAAGGCAGAGCTGGGACAAGCCCAACAAGCATTGGCTCAACACCAAGATGAAATGGTAACTAGGACTGGATATCAAAAGATTGTTAAAGAATTGAAGGACATGACAACAACAAAGGGTGAGACCTAGGATGCGCTCACCAGAGCCCAAGGGAAGATAAAAAAGGTGAAAACCCAATTAGAAAAAGATTTGGAGAAAATCAAGGAAATCTGTGATGTCTACTCTGATGCTATTAATTGCAGAGCCCTTGCCACCAATTACACTTTATTCTTTTTGGAACGATATTTTTTATTGAGAGTGAAGGCCATCAGAGCGGGAAAACCTATTTCTTTTGCCACTGTACGTGAGTTTATTTCATGTTTCAGAGAGCAGGATGAAAATGTAAAACACTTTTTGTGTGAATTGCACTTTCATAATTTCATTCTAGAAGAAAAAAGGAAAGATAACCCTGGCCCATTCATAGGTGATATACAGTTTCAGGCATTTCTGTCATTTACTCAGAATCAAGTCAGATGGGGTAAAGCTCATAAAACCTTCCTAAAAAGGGAAGTTGGGCTAGATCTCTGGGTTAGTGGGGAACCTCCAAAGTCCTTTCCAGCCATTATGCGACATAAAACCTTTATGAAAATAAAACGGGTCGTAGACTCCTTGGTCCCCATCCATCTATAGGTCATACATTCAGGTATCACTCGCTTTAGGGAGCTTAAGGAGGAAGCTCTTGCTGCTTCTAAACTGAGATGGGATGCCTCCTCTAGTGAAGTAAAGAGTAGGGAGCCCTTTGGGTATAGGAATTTCTTTGCAGCTACCTTCAGAATAGAGAGGTATTCTAGATTTCTCCAAGAGGAAGGGCCTGCTTGGATTGGGTGTAGATATAATCCCCCTATCATTTTGTTCCCTCCAGAAAGTTACCAAAAAGATTATCAAATTAACAAGAAGAGGGAGGATGCTGCTTTTGGAGAACTCAAAAGAAGCAATGGGTTCAAAAGGCTTGGTGAACCAACCTTTCCATATTACAACATTACTGCTTTACATGTAAAATCTCATCTTGCATGAGGACATGCAAGAAGGTAAGCTGGGGGGTATGTTAGGTTATGAAAAAGGTATAAATATCTTCCTTTTTCCCACATTTCATGATATCATCTTGATTGAATTTTCGGTTATTTAGAAGCAAATAGGATAGACAATGAATAATATACTCTTTAACATTGTTGTTGGATATTAGATTACATAGATCCTAAATATGATTGGAATTGTCTGGTTTTATTGCAGGATTGGTTAAATATTGTCAAACCCAAGATAGCAAGGGGAATCTTGAAGATGCGCAAACTATTGGAGGTTGAAGACTTTATTGCGCAAAGCAATTTTAAAGATAATTGAGTTACTTATTGTAATAGTAAAGCAATCCTGAGGATCTCTTGATCCTCAGGATAGCTTAATTTACCTAGATTATTGTAACATATAAGGGGTAAATAGATCTTGAAGAAAAAAGAAGAATTGCACTCAAGAATTGAGAATATATAATTGCTATGTGTTAGCAGTTTTTGTAAAATGTTGTACCAGCTATGAAATCAATAGAAGCCTTGAGCGGTTTTACCATTTTTATATACCAAGTTTCAAATAGCAGTGCTTCTAAGGACCGAGGGCCCAGTCTAAAGGAGCTATTGTTCGACCTGTAATTGTATCAGTTCGAATTCTATTTGTGATTCGATTATCTTTTATAGTAGTTAACAAACACATAAGTGTGTTGATGATTTCATGTCAATTGCAAGAAATAGATATTCCCTGAAGCATTAAATGATTACTGTTCCAATTCCTATTACTGAGATTTGATGCATGACGGTTCCTCATAAGTTCACATTTGTTGTTCCTTTTACTTAGGTTACATTTGTTGTTCCTTTTACTTAGGTTACATTTGCTGTTCCTTTTACTTAGTTTACATTTGCCGTTCCTTTCCGCTAGAATATAGTTGTTGCTCCTTTCCATAGAAATACGATTGATTTCTCTTTTCAGTTAGATTACAGTCTCTGTTCCTTTCCATAGATAGAGTAATTCATCTTTTTCTTTTCAGCAATTTGATTCATAATGATAATCATTTTTGCAAGTCTTTATCTAGATTCAATTACTACTCTTAAAATGAATTCAATAGATTAGCTAGTTCCTTTCCTTTTGCACAGATTTAGATTCCAATCCTTAGAATCTTTAATGAATGTTTGATGAACTTGATTGTTGATAAACTCAGATTTGTTTTCACTACATGATTTTAGCCTCTATGAGCTATCTACATAGACTTTGCCGATATTCTTTGAGATAAAAGACGAATCCTCGGGTTGATAAATTAATGTTAAACTAAGGTTGTTTTTAGACATCTTTAGAGCCCAACAATATCAACAACAACAACAACAATTACAACAACAAAATTTAAGTTTTGGTTTAATATTTAGCTTTTATTTGAGTTCTAATTTGGATTTCCTTCAATAAAGTTAAGGGTGGATGTATAGGGAAATTTCTTTCCTCTTTGTTTTGGTTCAGATATAAATCAATTCACTCAGTGCTTTCCTTTCATATTTCAACATTTCCAAGAACCATTTGTTCAAAACTCCTATGATCACATGCTGCATAGAAGACAACATACAAGATAACTTTCTTTTGTAGCATGCAATCATAAGTACAAATCTTGTCTTTTGTCAACCTCAACATTCAATTTATTGTTCTCTTTGATCTCGATAGTGTTTTGGAATTCCAAAGACAACAAATTGCAGGTGATCAACCTTAGTGAGCATCAATAAAAGTTTCAACATCCATATTTGTACACCTACAGGCAATCCTGTAACCACCACATGGTCCTGTAACCACTGTTCCCAACAGATTGGATGACATGTAGCATGATTTTTCCAAGATTCCTTGCAAATTTAGGTTTATTTAGTGACAACTAGCTTCAAAATAAGATCCTTTCATTCCTCAAGTGTTCATCAGAATCTACTCATTTCTTTTGGTTCCAAATTCAATATAGCAGTCAACCTTAAGCATAGCAATCAACAACAATAGTATCAAACTCATCATGTCAGCTAACAACAACACTAGTATTGTCATTTCATTCTGATATATAGGTTCCAGGTTCGATTTTCAAGCATGTATCAATTTTTGACGTAAAACTTGAGGCACAAAATCAACTTTTTAATTCTCTAAGTTTATCAAAAACATGGAAAACTGTAAAACAACATACCTTAAAGCTCATTCTTATGATCGTTTCATGTACCCTATTAGTGCTATAATCTTCCACTCATAACTATCATTTCCCTATGTGTTTTTATACACTCTTCTATCACCTCATGAACCTATCATCATCAAGACCACCATTCATTGCCATAATAATTCCCCACCTCATTTCGAATCATTCATAAGATTCGAAATGAGCCTTGAACTTGCATATTGTTTATACCCTGCCTAACATTCCCATCCACTGGAAGTGATAATCACTCAAAGGAAGAGTGACCTCATAAAACCTCACACACAAAGATCCGTGGCATCATGAGGAGATCTGGTTATGTTAGACAAGAACCCTGGTCATTGGAACTTTGATGTGTTGATGTCAAACTCCGGTGAGGAGATCATGATTCTCACAGAACCAAGTTCTTAGACTCTACAACAAATAACATGTCAATTGACCATCATCCATTGGTGTTATGATTTCCATCGATCTTGCTAATAATTTACATTCTGCATTTGGTATGGGTTTCTTGGTTCAAAGTCTCTTTTGGATCAAGCTATGAATAAAATAGTGAAGTCAAAATCTACCTTAAGTGTGTTAAGGGAGTGCATAAGAAAGGGTCTGCAATTTGTTTTTGGAGCCAACAAAACCATATTTGTCTTCTAAAAAATTTGGAGAGATATTTTGAATACAACACAAGCAAATTCATACTAAATATGTAGGGTGGTATCCATTCTTTAAAAAATTAAAGGGGAATTTGTGTCCTGTTCATTTTTCATATCTGTCATGTGTCATATTTGCTGTAGCAAGATGATGTGTGGAAGATATATATTGAGCGATTACTGTCAAAATCACTCCCTAGATTACCAAATATGTAATACACAGTTTGGTGTTGTTCCCACATTAAATCATGTGTGGTTTGGCGAGTGAAAGTCCATGTTAGAGATATGCTCATGTAAGTGGATGCCAATTTTTTGGTCTGCATGTAGCTTGCATGTAGCTCGTTGAGAAGTGATCAATACAAGGTCATGGGACGGTTTATTTGAGAAGGTCCCAAGAGTGCTCCAGATCTGTCAACATCCTTGGTCAGTTCCAGTTCTTAAATGACAAAGTACAGGGAGAGGCCATGATGCTTAGATGCTCTCGGTGATCGATATGTTTTATTGTTAATAGATTGGCTGTTGTGCAAGCTACTCAGAGAATGATCTGCTTCTTCTGCTCTTATGGTATGAACCTAAAGGGCTGTGGTGCATGGTAGCTGCGTGGTCAACTTTCTTGATTAACTCATTAAATTTGCCAGCTTGATTAGATTTTTGCCAAATAAGGTGCTTCTGTTCCCTACACCGACGACCTTGGTTACAATGTAGATTTGCATTTTGTGTGGAACTGAAAAAATTGATTGTGCATATTGTGGATTTGGGCATGTCATTGGAAATTGGTTTGGGCGTACCATTCAAATGTGGTGCAAGTATAGCTGCTACAAGAGAATTTCTCTTCGACTATGACCTTCAAATTGTGGTGCATCCCTACACAAATGGAGGTGATCTGCCTTTAAATCATAAAATTATGATCATACTATTGTTTGGGAATTTTTCACTGAAGAACACGTGTTATATATTGCTTGAAAAATACTCATTTTCATTTTTAACCATTTGGACTTGGAACACATGTGTATACTCATTGCAGGATGTGCTAATTACAAATAAGTACATTAGTCAAAACTCTATAAAAGAATGTCTTTAATTTTGTGAAGTGGAGTTTTTCATAAGACTTTGATTGCTAGAATCCATGGATGTGCTATTGAGGTCTTTGTCAGGTATTTGGAATTCGGTAATCCTAATGTGGAAGCATTTATGTTTTGTTTATATTTTCACAATACTTGCTCATTGTTTCCATGCTAGGGATTTCAAATTTCAAGGCTTTAGAAGTTAGCAGGGATGAATAAGGCTATAGTCTATGATCTATTTCTAGATGGTATGATATGACATCCCTTAGTTGTTGGCCACTTACAATTGAATTCTTAGCATTAGAATACAGATCTCTAACGAAGTTAGTTCAGAGTTATATCAAGGTGCCATGTTGTTTAAGGTCTATAGTGTTGTCAACTGTTTTGCAATCTCAATTTGAAGGAGAACCTTCTCACAAGGTTGTGGTTTTCTTCTCAACATGTGATGCAGTAGACTTACACTATGCACTCATAAGAGAGTTTCATTGGGTTTCACATTTTTCAAGAGGCGGATGAAGAAAATGGAAACTTCATTTAATGCAAAACGTTCATCTCCATGGAAATATGGCACAAGCAGAACATAATTTTTTTTTTGATGGATATAATGAAGAAAAAATATGCTCTTCTCTTATGCATTGATGTTGCAACAAGAGACTTTGGAATAATTCATTATAATGGAGGAAAATATGAAACAACTTGCAAAATATGCGAGGTGATCTTAAAAGGATTTTTCAGGTTAAGAAGCTTCACCTAGGGCCAGTGACAAAGAGCTCTTGGCTAAAACATAAACCTTATTTGGTTGGGAACATCTACCAAGCAAGACAAGAAGAAGGCAGAGGAGCCACTAAAGGAAATATCTACACCAAATAGAATTGTTGTCACTATTTCCAGCTTGGTCAGTTTTTGACATCCTTTTGTAGAACATCAACTATACATTTTGCTTGCATGGGGACATGCAAGATGTCAGGTATGGGGGAGATGTTGGGCCTCCAATTTGACGATGTTTTCACTGCTAGTTAATCCCTTTTCCCTCCCTTTTCTCCATGTCATCATCCCTTTCACTATGATTATCTTATGTTTTTCAATGAAAATGTCATCCAGATCTTATAAGGTAATTATGTTGATTAATTAATGATTTTTTTCATTGTTTTTGATAGATTAGGAGAATTAATAGTTGATTGTTACTAACAAGGGTTTTCCCTAGGTTGAGATCCTGTGACATACATAGGGATCTGATAACTCACTTCCATGTTTATCATAAATTCGAGGTTTTAGAAGAAAAACCAGGACATGGGTTTTCTTCGCAACAACGTCGACATGCTTCTTTACTAATCTAAACATGCCTAGGTCAATTCTCGAAGTCTCTAGCTCGTGATTAACAATTCAGCCCAAATTGACAACAATTTCCAGAAAAAAATATTCCCACACAATTTTTGGGAAAACGCAGATGAATCTCAACAAACTAAAACATGGGTTTTTCCAGAAGGCCCCAAGTTCAGTAAAATGAGGATGGATATTTTTTGAAAGTGCACCGTTTGGAAGATATGATCGATTTTCAAATATGGGTTTGTCATATTTGCTGTTGCGGCCACTTTTCAAAACTAAAACTCAAGTTGATATGATCTTGAAGAACAAGGGTTTTGTTGTGACCCATTCACACCCTTCTGAGTATAAATATGTATTCAATTAATGGAATAAGGACACGTTTTTCATCATTGTAAGAGAGGACTAAATTTATGACTTTTTCTTTGTAATTTTTGAAGTGTGATTTCAGTGCCATTCAAGCTACTGTTATGAATATCTTGTGGGGTTATTTCATAGTTTGGTAGCCTTTCTAGTAGCACTAACTAGTTGAGAAGGGCCCCTTAACCTAATCAACAATGCTCTTTTCCCATGGTGTAGGACTGCAAGTATGATTTTCTTATGTAGATAAACTTGTTTTGTTTCCAGTTTAGCGTTTTAATTTCGTTTACAATATTGCTATGTTCCCATTTTAGTTGTGCATAGATTTGATATTAGTGGTTAACTATATAATTTATATATAGATCTTGATTTGGCTTGATTGGAATCACATTGGCATTGCAACCTTGCAATAATTCGAGTTCCATAATTTTAAATCCGTTCTGGCATTAGTTTATGCAGGAAACAATTATATTTTCATTTTGAATGGATCATAATCCAAGTGTGTAGTATGTACAATCACACTGCATTTTCATATTATAAACAACAAGTACATTACCAAAATTGAGACAACCTGATTGGTTTTTCACTTATAGAGTTGATTCCAGAGTTAGAGTTGTGTTTGGATTTGTCAATATGAGAGTGTTATAGTAGTGTATTTGGATCGATCCCATTCTTTTTTTTCCTTTACTCTTTCCTGGTTTAATAGTTAGACTGTTCTAATTGCAAATATTAGATACCTTAGTGAAGTTTTAACAATAATATCAAGTTTATTTTGTTAGGATGAACACTAGATTAAGTTGAATGGAAGATTCATAACATGAGCTTGTAAAACTCTTTATTGTTGACACACCGAGTCCTTTTACAATTGCTAAAGTGTGAACAGATTAATTTTCCTTTACTTTCCTATTTTAATTTTTCAATCATGAGAATAATATCACGTGAAGGTGGAAACGATATTTTCCCTTATTTTAATTTTTCAATCATGAGAATAATATCACTTGAAGGTGGAAACGATATTTTCCCTTAGAATTGCTTACATGAACGCTCAAGATTTTCTTGAGTGAAAGATTGTAGCCTGTGCCAGTGGGACACTTTCTTGTTTTTCTTCCCAATGAACGAGTTTCTCGTGATTTTCTAGAAGTAGAGTTTCATTGATGAGATAGTTTCATGTTATACTCTCTACAGATATAGTGTTCACACCTCTAAGCTTACACCCCTAAATTGATGATAAAATGTAACATAAATTAACATATTATTTGACCGACAATTGCTTGATGAAATATGATGATATGGTCGTGAATTTGATTGTAGGAGCATGTTGTAATATCATATGTATGTAGAATTTATTCTCATATATGTTATTTGAATATGTCTGTGTGGTTTATGATGGAGAATAATGAATTTCTTCTTGTTTTCTAGTAATGAATTAGATGCTCGTGATCAATCTCTTTATCATTGTTAGATTATGATTAGATATAGGATTTCATTTGCATACTTAAATAGGATTTCATTTAGGATTTAGAAAATCCTCAATGGAAGTCTCCTTTCGAGGAGCACTCTAATTTGTTAGTGGAAATCAGGCCCACATACTAGCGAAAATTTCCATACCAAACGAGAGAAAGTCTAATTGGGACTTGCAATCGGGAAATTCTTCCCCGTATTGGCATGGGACATTTTCCCATATAAATAGGTTGTTCATTTCATTTTACCCTTTCCTTTGTGCCTAGATTCAACTGGCTGAACTGATTTCTGAGAAGTTGTCCTTGACATTCTTTCCCCTTGACTCAATATGAGTGGCTTGGACACAAACTTCATCAAGATTAGTTGGATTAAACATAATAATAGTATGTATCAAATAATTATGCAACCCACCAATATGCTTCAAAATATTTTCTTGTGTATAAAGAGTAAAACCCAATGTCAATGCCCTCTTTCTAAACCCTTGAGTATAGTCTTGCACATTTTATCCTCTATTTTTCCTTAGATTCTGCCAATCCATTATTACTTGTTGCATATACCCTAAAGGATAAAATTGCTTCTTTAATGCAGTTATGAAGTCATACCAGGAAAACATAATTTAACTTTATTAAGAATATCTTCTTAATTCTTACTCTCCCACCATATCAATGTTGTGCCTCCCAGTGGTAGAGTAGCTAGCTGAACTTTATCTTCTTCATCCACAATTTTATTAACCTTGCAATACTTCAATTTGCTTGATCCAATAATCCAATTTCTGTGCATTAATCTCCCCATTATAGATCGACAAGTGAAATTTCACATCTAGTTTCAACGTAGGAAAATTAGAATCAACTTTCTCTAGTTGTTTTTTTTGTGGAATTGAAGAGGAACTTGAACTTGAAGGAGAGGATGGAGATGTAGGAGTTTTAGGAAGGTCACTACCACCTGTTCTCCTTTACCTTGACTTGGGCCTTTTTTTCTTTTTTTCTTTCATTCCTTATATAATTCTTCCACCATGGTTTTTATCTCCAAAAAGGGGATATGTCTCTGGGTCCACTTCAAATGACAAACTGATCCATTCAGAAGGATGTAAAGTACAACATTTCACCTCTTACATCAACTAATGGCCTTTAATCTAAAAAAATAGTCTCTGTTGTCCTCTAGAAAGACAATAGCACAGGTTCCTCGACCTTCAATGGATTCTTCCTACAATAAATGAACATGGTTTTCCTATTCTCCCAATAAAGGGGCTTTCTACTGCCAACCAAATTCCATGACCCAATTATTCTACCTTATATTGTTTCCCGAGTGTGTACCAATTTCAACACTGCATCCAACCACTTCTTTTTTTTGGAAACATATAGTGCAACTAACTTGTCAAAAGGGGGCCAAATTGTACCAATAAGACATTGGTTTGAAGGATATGATTTGCAGATCTAGAAATTTAAACGAATTTAGTCTCAAAATTGGCCAAATCAGAGTGCCTTTGCATGTATATGCCAAATAGGGGGTTTGATCATCCTTCCTTCAAACCCTTGTGCGACATTACTTTAAAATATATCTTGAGGTGTATGCTCTTATGCTCTTAGGATGTGAGCTCTTCTT
Source organism: Picea abies (assembly GCA_900067695.1). Classification (NCBI taxonomy): domain Eukaryota; kingdom Viridiplantae; phylum Streptophyta; class Pinopsida; order Pinales; family Pinaceae; genus Picea; species Picea abies. The sequence continues at coordinate 13,449 of CBVK0100885288.1, read as the reverse complement.
TATATCATTCCCAAAGCACTCCATTGAACCTGAAGTTCCGTAAGGAAAACTAACTCATACCAAAGGTGCCATGATATAGATAGAAGAGGATCTGTAAACATGGATCATTGAGGTGCATAGGTGACCACGTCTTGCATTGATTGGTTGGAATGATATGTGAGCAGTTTAAAAATAGCTTCCAGATCATTTTTAAAATTGACATCCACCACATTACTTAGAAATTGGGTCCTTCCAAAGAATAGAGACCAAATGAACACGTTTGTTGTGGCGTTTTATGAATGGATTGACTATGGGGATCCTCTTGTATCAGGTGCAAGTGAAAACATCAAGAAGTGTATCCTCATCGAGAGGCAATTGAAAATTTAGGATGATGTCCTTCAAATGAGATACAACGACTCCATCCTCCAAATGTGGTGGCTCATAAAGCTTAAGTTGTTTGATGTTCACAACATGATGTATACCAAGCTAAGAAGCGGGGTCCAAATGAAAAAAAAATACACTATTTATTGCAAGATGGTATAAGGCCCGTGTCAAATATGTTTGAGGTTATAATGTTGCTAATATCTAAACCTTAGTTTTTCCAAGTAAAGCTAAATTTTATCACCAATATGAAAATGTGGAGGGATGCAAAGTTGATTATGAAGCCCTTCATATTTGTCTTGAATCTTCAATAAGGTATCATGAACCTATGTGTGTACTTTAACCAAATGCTTTATAAAATAATAAAACTTAGCTTGTTTCTTTTGTTGATGAGAAGAATAATTTATGAGTAGAGCTACGAGAATATCATAGAGACAAAGGGGTTGATACCCATAAAAAAACTTGAATGTAGAGCACCCTATAGAGACATGGAATTCCCTATCATAGCCATGCACATGAAGATAAGTGTCCCACTGCTTATTCCATTGATGGTAGATGCAAACAATGTGAACCGAGGAGCAATTTACCACCTTAGTTTGACCATCCATTTGGGGATGAAAGGATGTAGAGTACCTCATATGATAACCCAAAGGATTTCATAAGGTTTTCCAAAATTCACCAAGAAGTCTAGATTCATAACCAAAAAAGATAGTGAGTGGTAAGGCAAAGTGGAACCATACATTCTAGAAAAACAACTCAACGAATTTTGAAGCATCTATAGTTTCGTTACAAGGTATAAATATAGAAATTTTAGAAAACATACATACATAAACAAAGATACAATCATTCTTCCTAAGAATGGTGGTAAATCCACTAATAAAGTCCATGGATATGGATTCCCAAGGGTGCGAGGGACCTGGAAGTAGTTGGTTTAAGCCAAGATTTTTATTAGAAGGTTTAGATTAATTACATAAGGCCCACCTTCTAATAAAATCCTCCATGTGCTTCCCAAACATAAATATCTCTACAAATGTTGTAGAGTTTTCAAAGTGAAAAAACGATCACCATGGAAAGAGGAGTGTGCCTCATGGATGCATATGGGGCATGCTAAACTAGATGGAATAAAAAGTTGATTTAATTTGTACAACAAACAATCTCTTAATGTATAATCAAGAAAAATGTTTTATTTACCACTATAATTTATTTCAAAGAGGTGAGGATCAATCCAAAGTGCGGATCTAAAGAAGAAAGGAACTTCCATTCTTCATAGGCAACAAATTTGGTATTGAGAATTTGTAAAACCTTGGAAGGAGGTTGACACAACATGTTAGCAACTTTATTAGTATCCCCATTTTTGTAATTAATAATGAGATGAAATTGTTGAAAATAAGAAGCAAATTTAAGATGTATTTGTACTTGAATCTTAGATTGAGAATTGAAAAACACAAGGGGCTAGTGACCAATGTGAAGGATGTTGTCCTTACCAAAGATGTAATGTCACCATTACTTGCGTGCTTGAACCAAGGCATTTAACTCTTTATGATATGTATCGTTTATGTGTTTTATGAACCAAACTCGTTTTTAGTGGCATGCAATTGGGTGGTCTCCATGCCTAAGAAGTGTTCCTATGGAATAATCTAATGCACCGGTCTCTATTTTAAAGGGACAAGGTAAATCAATAAGAGCAAGCACTGCAGTTGAGAAAAGGGAATCATTAAGCTACTGAAATACATTAGTCGTTGCAACATTCCATGAGAAACTTATGACTGGATAGATGATGTAGTGGTCAAGAAATGCGAGAGAAATATCAAATAAATTTCCTATAGAAATTCATAACACCAAATAAATTCATTAAATCTATATTATTAGAGGGAGTGGACCAATGCCAGAGGACTTTGACCTTGGTTGGATCTACATGCACGACCTTGGTTGGATCTACATGCACACTATCTGGGTCAATAAAAAAACCCAAATAAAGGACGAAACTCTGCCAAAAGAAGGACTTCTTCACTTTTTCTTGCAATTTATGTTGCTAATGAAGGTCAAGATCAATTTGAACAGGTTGAACATGGTCTCCCCAACTATTGCTATAAAAATATGTCTTCCAAATTAATATACCACTATAAATATATCCAAATGTGGGTGAAATATTTCATTGATGATTATCATGAATGTGGATGGAACATTATGAAGATCAAAAGGCATGACAAGGCACTCATAGAGCCCATACTTGGTTTTGAAAGTTGTTTTCCAAGCATCATAAGAGTTCATACATACCTAACAATATCCAAAAGGTAGATTAATTTGTTGAAATATTTGGCTCCCTTCAATTGGTTTATGAGATCATCAATCCTAAGTAGTGGGCACCACCTTTCCACTATGAAATTATTCTATGATCTGTAGTCTATGGATAATCTCCATTATTCTTGTTCTTTGTTGGGTATAATGAGAACAATAGAACCACAAGGAGAAGTTCTAGGATGGATCTTACCATCTTCAAAAAGCTTTTAAAATTGTTTTTTGATCTCTTCACCCTCAATAGGTGTGGTTCAATATGCAAAATACTTGGAAGTGAAGAACTTAGAACCAAATCAATATTGTTTTGGATAGTGTGAATAGGTGGTAGAAGGGTAGGCTCTTCGAAATCATCTGAATATGAATCTATGCCATACTCCAAATATCTAAGGGAGGGAGATTCCCTATGTTGTCTTCTTGTTTTGGACAACACCAAGTGCTAATAACTTGTGGAGATTGACTTGTTTTATTGTTGGATTACCAAAAAGTAAAGGAGTGTTGGTCAATGAATAAGTAGAGGTGAATTTATATACTTTACCATGTTAGAGGTGAATTTATATACTTTACCATGTTTTTGGAGTTCATAATATTATGCCTCCCATCATGAGTGGCACATTGATTGTACTAATAGGGACACTCAAGGATTAGTTCGTAACATATTACTAGAGTGACATCACAACGAGCAATATCCTTGAAGGGGCCAATAGGAAAAGTGACTAGACATTGTCATGTTATCAATGTGGAATGCCCCACATATTTAACCTAGTTGAGGTGATAATGTGTAGGATGGATTGTAATAGTATTATTTAAATATGAAACAATATTTTGAGATAATTGGTTATTTAAACTACCATTATCAATGATGGAGAAAATAAACAATATTTTATTTGGCAATTTTGTGTGAAGAGGGATTCCTTCAAACTAACTACATATTCCTTGGTCATCAAAATAACTTATGGATTTGGAGCATCTAGATTGTTAATTGTAATCTCCACATATTTAGGTTGTTTCTTTACGAGGATAATAATTTATGATGGTTGTTGTTTTATGAGGAGAGTTAATGGGTTCTCATTTGAACTAAAGATATATGAATTCATCGGTGGAATGATCAAACCTCTTATGATAGGTAAAACATTTCCCTTTCATGTGGTTAGATCTAAAAGAAAATAAGGTCCTCACTTGGCTTATTTTACAAAAAAGAGGGTCCTAGCTGGTGTATTATGTGTAAGGAATGTGATGAGTACATCATTCATATGTTAATGCTTTTTAACTTTTGTAGGGAAGGTATGGAAGGATTTGGAAATATGTATAGGATTAAGGGGGATCAGGGGGATCAGGGGTGGTAATACTATTGATGAAGGTTTGAAAAAGTGGGGTAAAAATTATGTTGTTAAAAAATATAAATCAGTGCCTTTGATTTTTGGCTGGGTAATATGGCTGGAAAGTAATGCTCAAAGGATGGGTATGCTTTTATGAAGCATGTGAAGGGGACCCTCCAATCTGTGGTGCAAGATATGTTATATTTTAAATTTAAAAGTTGGTTTGTGCAGAGGAACAAATAATTTAGTTGAACTTTCGATCTAGGTGGACATCGATGGCCACGCACCCGTTCCATTGGCTCAACATGGCTCTCCATCTTAGTAATTTTTTATCTACAATTTTTCCAGTCCTAAAATTTCGGGGTCGTTTTGAGGCCTTAACTAATGTTTTTTTGGCCTTCCAGGGGCCAATGTTGTTTATTACCTTGGTCCTTCCAATTCCTATTTAGATCTTTCTAACAAGCTATTGTTCGCCCCAAACAAATATTGTATGCAAAATTTGCACCCCCAGGAAGTTAGCATAGCAACCAACCACCTCGGTGCTCGCAAAACTTTTGGTGCTTTTCCTCCTAGGGTTAGGGTTTTGAACCATTTTTTTTTCTTGATTTATATTAAAAGGTCATTATTTCGACCTCTTTTGATATCGTTTTGCGAATGAGCCTAGACGACATCTCTCTCTTTGTTCAAAGATAAGCTACCACCATTCTAGGTAGTTTTTGTTCTATAGTATTCTGTTATTTTATTCATTAATATAAGTATGGTTTCAATGTATTACTGTGATTTATACTATATTTTTTTTTGTGTTGCATTTCCTTCCCTATACAATCTGGATCAAATTTTTGCCTTAAAGATGGTGATAACATTATCAACTGAAAAAGGTGCTCAAAAAATTCAAATTTTTGGAGATTCCCATGTTGTAGTTAACTGGGTGAATGTGATTGACAATTTAGAAAATTTCACTTTGAGTCTTATATTTGAGGAGGTTCAACTTGCTAGAACAACCTTTAACAATATTTTAATTCATCATGTTTTTTAGAGAAAGGAACATGGATGTTCATGGTCCCTCAAAATCTAGATTGCATTTGGATGTAGGAGTTTGACACATTCAAGAATAGGTGCATTCAATTATACACTAGAGAAGTAGTGGTTGTAGGTGGTTCTTGTGGAGGAGGAGCAATCCAATTGTTAAGTTGTAGGATCTTGGGGGGTTGTTACCACTATAGTGGAGTAGGAGCTGTAGGCCGTAGAACTGATTGGGTAACATTTACTTTAGCATTAGCTTAGGGAGAATCTACAACACCATCTCCCATAGAATTACAATATCGATGACAGTTACGACGAGGCCTAGGAGGGGCTATAGCAACACTATGCTCATAAGGGAGAATATCTCCATCATACTATTTTAGATTATGGAAGATATAATAAGCCTTTAGAGAAAGCACCTTATCCATGGCTTCTTTTAGGGTTACAAGATAGTTCTTAGAATATTAAAGCTACAAGTGATGACTCAAGGCTTCGATCAAAATATGGTAAAGCTCATTCTCAAAGAATTGAATTTCACATCGTGACAAGGCCAGCTGGAATCACTATATCAAGTGATTATCCATTTCTTTGTCTCCTTGGTGGAAATGGGTAATGGATGGTTACACTGTTGATTACTATCATGCCATGTTTTATTAGTGCTTATGTTGGATGAACAATCAACTTTCTGAGATAGTTGAGATTGTTATGATGGTTTCTTTTGATGAGTGGATGATATTTTGAGGTTGTATTGGGTTATACTTGTGAATTCTTGTTTTGGGTCCTATGTTGAAATTTTTGAAGGAGTAGGGTATTGTAAGAAAAACCATTTTTGTGATCTTCCCACAGGGGAACTTTTCGAAATGCAAAAAACATCTTTGGAATACAATTTTGCTATATTAATAAATTGTGATTTTTCTAAGGAAAAACAAAGGTACAATATTTCCATTTACTAGAAAATGAAGAGGGATAGTTGAAATACTTAAGTAGTACACTAGGGTTGGATGAAACCTTGAAGGTGAAAGGGTTCAAGGAAAAATTAACAGTATTAGTTAGAACTCTTTTTCACAAACTTAGATCCAATATTGATTCCAATGGAAATGTCCATTTATATGCTTTGCCCAAAAAATATACCTCAAACATAAACTAATTCATTTTCAAGACTAGGAAGTAAGACAAAAATAAACTTGATTATGAGTATCTCTTTTAAATCTAAAAATCCTAGTTTAATCTAAAGCTCATAAGCTGAATATAATACACATGCAAAAGTCTTGAAGTTTCCATGAAAATATTCTAATGGAGGTGATATGAGTTTTGTCTCCTCTCTTTGTATGTATTTCCTGTATGCTTAAATTCCATTTTCACCGTCTTCTGTTTAAATTGGATAGTTAAAGCCCCAAAATTCATCTTGTGATGCTCTTGGCTTAAGCAATTTAAACTGTTTTAAGTTCTTCCTAACTAATGTCATGATTCATTTATTTAATGCTCTGATACAATTATATGTTTTTCCCTTCTTCTTACACTCTGGGAATTTACAATTTATAACTCATATTTATCGCCTCATTTATCCTTTATCCTTTGGAGAGTTCTACCGACCAGTCAGTGTTTCCTTTCGTTTCAGAAGTTTGACTCCATATCCCTAGGTTTCCCTCCCCTTCCCTACCAATAAAATTATAAAAAACCCTTCAAAACAAAAAAACCTAGCCATTGATTTATTAAAGAAAACTCATCTCTTGAAGACCAAGTGACATGAGAGAGCCCTCTCCGAGTTGAGTAGGATAGTACCTAGATCTAAAGTGGTTTGTAGGTTACATATGTTGTTTTTTTTATCAACCGAACAAATTTACAGAGTGCTAACATTCTCACGCCATTGTCGGGGACGAAACTGAAGATTTTACCTAGGAGAAGAACGACCTAAAGCTTCAGATTTGATTTCTGATGGTGGACAGAGGTCAGACACCAGAAGGCTGTACATTTCCACCTGACGACTCCAATCAAGCTTCAAACGTGATTCAAAGACTCCACTAGAAGACAAGACCCACTGACAGAGGTATGAAAGGACATCATGGAAGAAAAAAAGTACCTAAAGTTGAGTTTTTTCCAAGACATAATATTTTTTGTTATTAATTACCTTTTGTCTTTTCCTGAACATGCGAAACAAAGTTTTTCTTTAGCTGCTGCATTCAAATGATGATCATGAGAATCTTGCACTTGCATATCCTCCTATTAAAGTTGTACATATATTTCTTCATTGTATCACTGATTTTGATCAAAATCTTCCATCTGATCCATGTGTGATCATAACCAAGTTCATTAGCCTCATGAAATCAAGGCTGATATCTCACCTCATGTACTTGATCCAACACCCTCCAAGATTCAACATAGATACACACCTTTAAAATTACCTCACATCCTTCATAATTTTCCTCCAAAGCACTATAAGTACCTACCTATGTTTGATGGAGAACCTAATGCCATCACCGCTGAAAACACATCCAAGATTTTGAAAATTTATAGATTTGTTTGAGATTTATCATGATGATGTTTGTATGAGGGCCTTCTTTCAATCCTTGAAAGGGGATACTAAAGACTGGTTTAAACACTTGTAGCCAAATACAATTAGCTCATGGGAGGACTTGAAGAATGTCTTTTTGAAATTTTGGGGCAAGAGGAAATCTTTGGATCTACATCTTACAGAGTTATATGCTTTGAAAAGGTAGAGCAATGAAACTATTTCTACATTCAGTAGAAGGCTTTCTAGTATTTATTACAAGTTTCCCAAAGAAATTCAACCCACTGAAGTTGCTGCCATGCTCCATTATGCAACAACCTTTCATCCATATTTTTCTTTCCTTCTGATGGAAATAATATCTAAGTCCTTACAACAAATGTTTAATGATGCTTAGGAGATTCAACACAATATTCAAGCATGTAAACATATTCAAAATGAGGAGTTGGATGCTAAAGAGCACGACAATGAATATGAACATAAAATAGTTGATTTGAATCTTGAGCAGAGGGTTAATAATATCATATGTCCTCTTGAAGTTTCAAATGCTAATGAAATTGCACATGATTATATTACACTTATTGAAAAAGAAGGTGTCGATTTATCTTCTGATCCATCCCATGATAAGCATGGGGCTGATTGTTTTATGTATTCATTTGTAGACAGTCAAGAAAATGAATTTGGGCTGATTGTTTTATGTATTCATTTGTAGACAGTCAAGAAAATGAATTTGCAAATCAACTTGTTGAAGAGCAGGTTGATGTCCCAAGATTTTTCTTGTTAGATGACATTGCAAATGTTGTTGATTTGCCTATATATGATGAATATGATGATGATTATGATGTTGACTTCCTAGAACAACTAGTTGTATGTTTTCTATCAGAAAATGTTTCTTTTCGGTAGTGCAATGAGAGCAATCATCCTACATATCACAGTTACAAAGAAGAATATGAAGAAAGTACCGAATCAACTGAAGAAAATTATTTACCTTTATGCTTTTCTTCATTTAAATTGTTGAAATAAAATTTAAAGATCATCACTGAAGTAAAGGAATGTGTGTTGATATCAAATCACACTGATTCACTAGAACAAATGGACAGGAAATTGCAACAATATTCTCATGTCTTTGATGACATTACAAAGATTTTTGGTGAACCTAGGTATGATAAGTACAATGATGACTATGAAGTTGAATTTTCAGAATAAGCAGTTGCACTTTCCAAATCTGAAAATGATTATGTTCAACAATCCAAAGAAATCGAAAAATGTGCATATGATAGTAGTGAAGAAAATGAAGAAAGTTTTGAATCAGGTGATAGAAATTTGCCATTGTGTTTTTCTTCTTTCAAATTGCTGAAGAAAAATGTTTATAATGTTTCAAATCAGAAATCCTCTAGACATGATGTTGAATATGAAAAAAGTAGTAGACTTGCCAATGAAAATTATCTTCCAATATGTTTTTCTTCCTTTGAATTGTTGAAATTAAATCATGAGATAATAGAGGAAGCAAGGAAGTCCAACTGCATTCAAAATGACACTGTTTTATAGGTGCAAATTGTTATCAGTGAGGAAGACAAAAAACCTTCTCATGTATTTAATGACTGTATTGTTGATTACATGGAAGGTTATTTCAGTTCAAATTTTCAACATGTGCTCAACTACCAGCTTGGAAATAAAGATGATGGTCAATCAAAGTAAGTGTTAGATATGGATTTATTGCCACCAGGGGTTTCATGTCAGCCAACACTGTCTTCTGATTCAGAAGATTGTTATTTCTAGCAGTCTTAGCAGATTTTTCAGCCTCTTTGTGGAAATCAACAGGTTGAATTACATGAAAACAAGGATGTAGTGGAAGGGGTGAAACATGATTGTTATTTTATGCATGTTTTAGAGGATCCATTTGCAGTTTTGTTGGAGGCGGTAAACAATCCCAATGTTTTTAATTTTTTGAGATTTGAATTTATTGATAAATTTTTGAATGAATTATCAATAAACAAGCTTTGGAGCAAGCATGTGCAAAGAAAGCAAACAATGGAAAAAATGCTTGCATGGTTGCATTGACATTATGATTTCATTTGATTGGCAGTTCATTTCAACAGTTTTAGAGTAGATATGAGTGTGCAAATAAGCTTGTTGGTTAAGGAGTTTTCAGTTTGGGTTTTTAGTAGTGTGTACATTCAGATTGTAGTGGTGTATTTAACATTCAGTTTTCAGTTGAGATAAGAGTACACACATGTTTTGGGAGCATCCCAATGGACCAGGCATCAAGTCTATGAATTATTTTCTACCTCACTGGGAGGATAGCATCCCTAGTTGGAGCCCATGTTACTCATCATTAATTTTTTTATGTGAAATCCAAATTTTAGAATCTAGCATAATGCTAAAACTAGTTTGGAAGCCTGATAAACTAGGGAAGGGGCTAAATATGGCAGGAAATGGCTAAATCTAAAAGGAGCGCTGAGTTGATGGGACCTAATGCATCGCAGATCCTGAACTCTCAATATCGATGGTCAAGGATGTTTGAATTTATAGATAAATTTTTGAATGAATTATCAATAAACAAGCTTTGGAGCAAGCATGTGCAAAGAAAGCAAACAATGGAAAAAATGCTTGCATGGTTGCATTGGCATTATGATTTTATTTGATTGTCAGTTCATTTCAACAGTTTTAGAGTAGATATGAGTGTGCAAATAAGCTTGTTGGTTAAGGAGTTTTCAGTTTGGGTTTTTAGTAGTGTGTACATTCAGATTGTAGTGGTGTATTTAACATTCAGTTTTCAGTTGAGAGAAGAGTACACACATGTTTTGGGAGCATCCCAATGGACCAGGCATAGAGTCTATGAATTATTTTCTACCTCACTGGGAGGATAGCATCCCTAGTTGGAGCCCATGTTACTCACCATTAAATTTTTATGTGAAATCCAAATTTTAGAATCTAGCATAATGCTAAAACTGGTTTGGAAGCCTGATAAACTAGGGAAGGGGCTAAATATGGCAGGAAATGGCTAAATCTAAAAGGAGCGCTAAGTTGATGGGACCTAATGCATCGCAGATCATGAACTCTCAATATCGATGGTCAAGGATGATTTCGGGGGGAGACACTGTGCCCAGGCTAATTTTGGAGAGCAGGTCCAAAATTCAAACCATGGTTTTCGTTCGAGGCTACGTGGCACCACCAGGTGCATTTTGGGGTGAAAACTGGGTTGCCCCAAAACACTTTATCATGCCCCCGAAAAGCGGAAAGGTATAAAAGGGCGGTTGGATGTTTATTTTATTATTATTTCAAATACTGGACCGTTAGAACCTTGGCGCAACCACCACCTTTCAACTGCAGTTCGAAAATACACTAACTCAGCTCGCCAGTTCCACTTGTTTCAGGAGTTTTTTTATATTTGAGGCAAAGCATTTCCTGATTTGCAATCGAAGGAGATAATCCAGCTAGGTAAGGCCAAATGCAGTTTTCTAGGGCCTGACAAATGATGTACAGAGGTCAATGAAAGACAACGAATCACATGGAGGGACCGAAACACTAGAGAAGCCATAATATGGATTAATAAACCTTTCTTTCTAATCATTGTAATCGGTTTCAGAACAAAAACATTTCATTTTAATCATTGTAATCGGTTTCAGAAACCGAAACGTTTATTTGTAATCACTGTAATCAGTTTCAAACCGAAGGAACTCAACTTGTATAAATATCAGGAGCTCCAAATGTTTTGGGGGTTGGAAAAAGTGCAAGGGCATGATTTTAGCTATTCAGAACTTGAATGTAATTTTCTGAAGCTGAATAGAATACTGAAACACTAGAGAAGCCATAATATGGATTAATGAACCTTTCTTTCTAATCGTTGTAATCTGTTTCAGAACCAAAACATTTCATTTTAATCATTGTAATCGGTTTCAGAAACCGAAACGTTTATCTGTAATCACTGTAATCAGTTTCAAACCGAAGGAACTCAACTTGTATAAATATCAGGAGTTCCAAATGTTTTGGGGGTTGGAAAAAGTGCAAGGGCATGATTTTAGCTATTCATAACTTGAATGTAATTTTCTGAAGCTGAATAGAATACACATGCATAAGTATTGAAGTTTTCATAAAAAGATTCTAATGGTGGTGATCTGAGTTTTATCTCCTCTCTTTATATGTATTTCCTGTATGCTTAAATTCCATTTTCACCGTCTTCTGTTTAAATTGGATAGTTAAAGGCCCATAATTCATCTTGTGATGCTCTTGGATTAAGAAATTTAAACTATGTTAAGTTCTTCCTAACTAATCTCAGAATTCATTTATTTAATGCTCTAATATAGTTATATGTTTTTCCCTTCTTCTTACACTCTGCAAATTTACAATTTATAACTCAGATTTATCGCCTCATTTATCCTTTATCCTCTAGAGACTTCTACCAACCAGTCAATGTTTCCATTCATTTTAGAAGTTTGAATCCATATCCCTAAGTGTCCCTCCCCTTCCTTGCCAGCAAAATTAAAAAAAAACCTAGCCATTGATTTATTAAAGAAAACTCATCTGTTGAAGACCAAGTGATAGGAGAGATCCCTCTTTGAGCTGAGTAGGCTAGTACCCCAATCTAAAGTGGTTTGTAGGTTACCTCTATCGTTTGTTTTATCATCCGAACATATTTACAGAGAGCTAACACATACCTTGCACACAAAGCTGGGTGTTAAATACTCCGAGTGACACCTAGTTATAAAGTGCTGCAGTGGCCTACATAGGTACATCCAAATAGATATGGAGTTCCTGGACATATCCTCATTGGGAGTTTCTTCCCCATATACTATCAAGATCAAGAAAAAGTTCAAGTAAAAAAATAAGCAATATTTCAGTTTTGTAAACCCATCGCAGTAAAAGCACAATAAATATGGCCCTAACTCCCAGAGCAAAGGATAAAGAAAGGATGGATAGCCCCAGGAAAAATAGTCCAAGCCACAAGTAAAGAAGGGTAACAACAGGTTGAATAAGGACACTAAGAAGTGGTGCGATTTCCACAAAATCCATTGGCACAACACTGATGCCGAATCAGACTATGATGTCGAATCAGACTTTGATTCAAGATCAGACAAGAATTTTTTTATCATTGATGCAAAACCCAGTGTCACCATCGCTACTACAAAATTCTAGCCAGAGAAAATAGAGGAGCTTGTAGAAGGGGAGCCCCTCTTCCACTCACAAATGTGGGTGAAGGGGACCCCACACCATTTCATTGTTGACAACATAGCCAGAAGAACCTAATATTAGTAGAGGTCATCAAGAGGTTTAACCTAACAATTGTTGAATTTTTTATATGAGATTATTTGAGATAGATTAAATGATATGAGATCTATATTGTATATGAGATCATATGACATAATTTAGGACCCCAATATATATAATTGTGTGAAGTGCCCTTTCATAATGGACATATCGTTTGCATTATGTCTTTTCATTATTAATTTATACATTATATTATAAGTATTTTATTTATATATTGTATGAATAATATTATTTAATAATTAATAATTATATTATTAATTATTAATCTAGAAGATGTCTTCTCAATGCTGCCCAAACATCAACACTCCCTCTCAATGAGGGAGACATTCTACATCATGCCAAGCTTGTCTCTGAAGTATACAAACTTCACCCTAGACTCATGACACTTGTCTACCAGTCCTTGGAGATGTCTCTCTCCCACTTGAACCAAGGGGAAACTCCCTCTGTGACTCTCTCTAATATCTCGCTCACTCTGGGTCCACAAGTGATAACATCTAGCATCTCGAGTCTTTATCATTCCTAGTCATACCACTGTGACTAAGGAAAAATACCACAACGGGGCCATTCACCATAGGGACACCCTTGTGAGCGAATGTCATCCTGATGCTATTTGACACGTGGGAAGCACCTGTTGAATTACTGAGAGGGGGGGTGAATCATAAACAGGGCAATTTAATC
>CBVK0100885265.1:0-10826 GCA_900067695.1 Picea abies | reverse complement strand
GAGGCTTCCAACTTTACAAGGCCATATCTCCCTAACCGTGAGGAACCACATGGTGTTCCACATATCACTGGAAAAAACACGGTGACTATTATCTATCTATGATAGTATTAATTACAATTACATTGTCATTCATGTCATTATTTCTTAATCAACTTTGTATCCCATAACCATACCTTTGGGGCTACATGTAGACTTCATCAAATGTATCCATCACATAAGATGACATCAACTAACTCACAATCAATATCGATCATATAGATGATAACTAACTATCCAACGATCCCATCCACATCTTTGGGGATTTCAGAATTCTCCAAGGTTTGAAATCAATCTTTGAGGGACATCAATCTCCAAGATCTCTCTCCAAGGGTTGACATCAATGACAGCCAATTGTCCAAACCAATTGTCCAATAGTTGGAGGTTCCTTTAAGTTGGAGCCTGTAAATAGGGGGTTGGAGCCTCCTTCTAGTTGGTGTTGGAGATGGAAGTTGGTTCTTCCTATGAATGTAATCTTGATATATACAAGAAATCATTCCATGGTTTTCTCCCATTTGGGTTTCCATGTAAATTTTGGTGTACTGTGTATCTGTGGTTGTTTATTATGCAATAATGAATAATATTATTTATGATGAAATAATATACTAAATGCATAATTTATAAACTATTGAATGATGCTAAGAAAGTTGGAGTTTATAATATTGTGATTGAAAGTGGTAAAAAATGGTCATACTGATTCAACCCCCCCTCTAAATATTCCAACAATTGGTATCAGAGCAGGTCCTTCAAGAAAACAGTCTAACCACTATAAGGAAAATCATGGAGTACACTAAGATTGGAGTACCAGTGTTTGATGGTCAAATTGGTCTAAGCTATGGGATGTGGATCATAATAATGAAAACATTTTTGCAAGAACAGGGATATGATGTTTGGCAATATGTTGTTACAGGATACACCACTTCAAATAAACAAAAGACTGCAGCCAAGAAGGAATTGAAGAGAAACAAAAAAAAAGAAATGGATTTCATCTTGGAAGGAGTATCTGACTCGATAAAAGACAAAGTGGGAAAATGTTCATCAACCAAAGAAATTTGGGATAAGATACATAATCTATACTTTAAGGAATCCCATTCTATCGCAGAGCTAGAGCATGCCAATAAAAATAAAGAAGACGTTGAAGCAAAACAAGTAGAAAGATGCTCATCATGTCACACAGATTAAGAAGAATAAGACTATGAAGTGGGTGTAATGAGCTTTGAGACTGCACTAATTAGTGCTTTAGTTGAGCTAAATATATAAATAAGGGAAAACAAATCTTTCAAGGAAGAATTGATCAGGCTAAAGGAAAGTTCTAGAGAAGTCATGTAGTTTTTCATGAATCTAAATGCTTAGCTATACAAATCCAAAGTGATTGAAGAAACTCTCAGAGATCAGTTGAAAGATAAACAGTGTTTGGAAGCCCAAATAGTATCGCAAAGAAAGGAAGAAAAAAAGAGAGAAGAAATGTTGACAATTCCTCTTAAGGAAAGATCTGAGGATTTAAACAAGCTTGAAGTATAATTTAGTCAACAAGAAAGAAGACTTGAAGAACAAATCATCACCTTAAAGACCCAACTTGAAGATGAAAAGAGAAAGGAATAAGTTATGAAGATCCAGATGATGAAAAAAGAAAATAATAGTGAAAAGCTTGAAGAATAAGTTGTCACATTAAGAGTTAAAGTTGTCAAGCCCAACAAGAACATTGAAGAGAAAGGAAGTTGCACATCACCAATAAATAAAGTTGAAGAGAAATGTTACGAGTTACTAGAAAGGAAGAATGAAGAGAAGGATAAGAGTTACATATAAATCATCAAAGGCCCCATCAAGCAAGAAGAGCCCTAAAAAGAGAAGATTCCAAAAATAAAGAAGACTCAAGAATAATATTATAGAAGAGATGGATATCAAAGAAGATCTTTCACTTCTAGGTATCAAAGAAGATTCAATCATTATGAAGAAAACAACAGAAGAGAAGATCATGATCAACCAAGGCATGAATTCAGAAGGACTACATCACAAAGAAGATCATTTACTTCCAGGTATGAAAGTTTATTTTATGCTCATTGTTTTACTTGTAATAACTTTGGACATAAAGCTATGAATTGTAGAGCATATGTAATAAATGTTCATACAAGAGATGTTTATGTGGCTCCATATAAGATTGAATGTTATAGATGTTGAAACTATGGACACATAGCTTATGATTGTAGAAGTGTGATAGAGCCTCCCATGAAAGAGAACACTGATATCAGGTACAAGAAGGTTTGGAGAAGAAGAGAAAGACAATAAGAGCAGATAAATAAAGAACAGATTCCAGAGATCGTACTCTAAGGATTTGTAGTAGTGTGAGATCATTATGAATCTACAGGAAAAGAGGAAGATGTTAGAATTTGAGAAGATGATGAAAAGGAAGATGATAGAATTCAGATGATAGAAGAGGAAGATTATTCCACATTAGAGAATATTCATCCACCCTTCTAATCCATTCAACTTGGAGACTCCCAATAAATGTGAATATTGAAGAGGAGGAGTCTAAGAAAGAGTGCTACAGATCATAGAACTATATTTCTAACAGTCTAAAGTGTTTATAAATTATGGGAAGGTAGGCTCATAGTGGTTTAATGGCATAAGTGTAGAATGTCTTGTAACAGTTTGATTGTTCCAGGAGTAGATTTTGGAACACATACCTATGCAATTATCAGCTAGTAGTTACAGATGCATAGGTTCATGATTGTATAGGGATTTCCATGCATATATTTAGGAAGGGATATATTCAATACAAATTGTTCCAGACATGTAGAGTTTGATTTGCAGATTGAGCATACAATTTGAAGTGTAGGAATATTTTGTGATTGTTGATCTTAACTGCATATATAAGATCACTAAAAGAGAGGCAATCACATAAATGAGAGAGGCACAAAGATTATCCTAGGAAACCCTATAAGGGAAGAAAACCTAGCAAACTTCCTCAATATAGATTAGCCAACCAAGAAAAATGCTTCTCTCCAAGAGAGAACTAACAAAGCAGAAGACTGGACCCCACAATGCCTCTCAATAACCCCTGTACTCACTATAACCTCCACCTGGCTACTCTGATCATCATAACCCTTTGCACTGTGATAATGTCCCAAAGTGGGGACATTACAGGACAATTTCTTGCAATATGTCCCATCTTCTGGCAAATGAAGCATCTGAAGATTGAGATATCTTTATGAGAATCTTGTCCTTTACGATGCTTCTGAAATCTTTTGTGAGAGTGAACTTCTTTCTTGTTCTTTCATTTTCTTACCTGAGTTGTTAGCGTTGGATCTTCATTGCTTTCTATATTTTCCTTTCTTGCCTTTAATCTGGCTTCTTCTTAAGTACAGTCTTCCCACAACCTTCTGAACTAAGTTACCTTTCTTCTAGAGAAGATTCCTTGGATAAAGGATTCCCAAGAATTTGGAAGACCATTTAATGTGGTCATCACTATCTCAGATTCTTCAACCGAGTCTCCAATAGATTCAAGGTGTTCTTTAATATGGGACACTCTTGTGAAGTAGGATTGTATGGTTTCTGAATTTTGCATCTTTACATTATTGAGTTGTGTCCTCAAGGTCATTTTTCGATTGATGTTCTTGCCTTCAAATAGTCACAATAAGGCATCCATCATTTGCTATGGAGTTTTTAATGTTGAAACATGAGGAATCAAATGGTTCTTGATGGAATCAACAATGATCCTCTTTGCTTTGATTATATCCTTCTTATATTTGGCTTTGGCCTCATCTCCCTTTGGCTCTTCAATATCCTATCCAAAAAAACTTGCAAGGTCATTCTCTTCTAGAATGAGCATTACTCGGTACTTCCATGCTCGGAAGTCATCGACTTCTTCAATCTTTTCATCAAGGTTGGTACTCGTAGTCATCCTGCCCGGAACAAGTAAAACTGACAAATAAATTTTCAATACGAGGATCTTAGATCTTACCAGAGAGATTGTTGAGTTAAAGACGAAATATGTCACAAAATTTGCAGTAGTTGCAACTAGGCCTAGGTTTTATGAGGAAACCCTAATTTTTCAACCTTCAAATTTCAAATTCTGATCCAAGGACTAGATGTGCCCTCCTAGGGAAAGCTCCTAGGTGTGGTTACTTTATGAAACGTCCTCTTTAAATGGGGAAAGCATCACACTTAGGGTTTATGCAGAAACCCTCATTCTGTAACAACTGCAACACTGAAAACTAAATCTTGGCGAGGGTGCGCTGAGGCTAGCCACTTATTTATAAACTGTGATTTTCTCTCTTTCAGGCCTACTCTGATACCATGTTGATATTTTACTTATGAAACTAGCAATTATGCTTCTTTTTTTTTATTACAATCATTTAGCACATTAACTGCATATATAAGATCACTGAAAGAGAGGCAATCTCAGAAAAAGGATAGACACAAAGATTATCCTGGGAAACCCTCTAGGGGAAATAAACCCAATAAACTTCCTCAATATAGATTAGCCAACCAAGAAAAATGCTTCTCTCCAAGAGAGAACTAACAAAGCAGAAGATCCTCCTCTACTCCCTCACTAGGAAAGAAATGACATAATAGGGGAAGAGAAACTGTCAGTAGAAGCCATACCATGAAAGGAAAATTGTTGAAAAGTATGGTCATTGATGTCTAAGAAGTGAACATGATAAGCTATGAAGATCTGAAGTCAAATAACCTTGAATGCTTTTTATATATGTCAGTGAATTACAAGACGAAGCACCAATGGAAAAGAAGCACCATAAGAGAGGAAAGAAAGTAGGTACAAGAATCCCCACATTGATCTACACAACATGTTGCAAAAGAAGATAGGGTGAGAGAAATGGTCAAAAACATTTACCCTTATTCCAAAGGGGAAGATACATAACAAAAGTAGAAGAGAAAAGATCAAAATCATGAATATAAGTGGAGCGCATGAATACATAGAGAGATTGTTTAGAGAATGTACACTGACAGGGGGAGTTACCCTTTTATCAAAGGGGGGGGAAGAGAAGGATCATAAGAGAAAGAATAAAAGCATGAATACAGGGAGATCATCCCCAAGGGGAGATACTCTTTTCCATTGATGTCAAAGGGGGAGAGAGAAACATGAGGAGAGAAAAATCAGGAGCATTGATCACAAGTGGAGTATGAGTGTTGCCATCAATACCAAAGGGGGAGATTGTTGGAAATTTATTTTTCATTGATGTAAAATCTATATGAACTCTAGAACCATTTATGTTAAACTTATTCAACCCTAGAAGAAGCCATATAAAGATGGATAAGTGGTTAAGTGGTTGAGAATCCCTAGAGGTGTGTTCATGAGACCCAAAGTTGTATGAGGAATAAGGACATGAAGGACAATGTAAATATAGGTAACACACCCATAGATGGATAACCATCATCATTTTGTTTCCAATGGTAGGTGGCATGTCACATGGTTCCTCCCGGTTGAGGAGATATTCCCTCTTGAAGTGGGAAGCCCCAAAGTATGTTTAAGAAGCCCTAAACAGTTGTAACAAGAAGTGACAAGTTGGCCCCAAATTAATTAAAACAAGAAAATTTGTTGAAAACAAGAAGTTACAAGTTGTCCCCATTGCAATGAATATTTAAATAAATATTATGGATATTCTTGGTAAAGTTGGGCCCAATGGAGTAATCATTAAAAATTAAATTAAAATGAATTTGGGTCATGTCGGCCCTAAAAAGAGGGTGCCAAATCTAGTAAATAAGAAACCAAGGAGTTCATTAGTTACATCAACTCAATTTGTTTTTATCTAAGTAACCAAGGATATATTAAGTGAATTTCAGAAGGAATATGAAGTGAATAAAGGAGGATGAAGTCTTGTGATGATGTATTCTAAGGTATGTTATTTAAATGTCATCATACCATTTTTGTTATAATTGTTTTTGTAGAACGATTCAAATAGAAAAAATTGGAAGTTATTGAGATGACATGTCAAGGTACTTGTGGTAAAAATTTTAGCTTCTAGGTCATTGTACGTTTGGAGATACACTCTGTGGACGAGAGTGGTTTTGAATAGTCCTGAAACTAGTCTCAAACAGGTGTTCCAGGTATAACCATAATAACTTCTTCATAGAGGATCCAAAATATGTGAGACCAATTGCATTGGAAAGAGAACATTATTTAGTATATTATGTGCTAGTTTCATAATCAGATATCAAATATTGAGTGCTTGGAATGTTGTACAAGTTCACTCTCCAGAATAGGCTAGAATTTAGGAAGGTTTTCCATTTTCGCTATAACTTTTGTTCTGAGAAGTTTCAGACCCTGAAATTTTGAGGAGATGGAAGAAAGATATCAGAATATATGTGGTTAACATTTTAGACATTGGATCACAATAATTTTGGATATATTCTCTGTGGAAGTCATAGTTTCTTAATGGTCCTAAAATATGTTTCAAACAAGTTATCTTGACATTTTTTCTATAAATTATTTTCTGGGACTTTTCATACTGTGAAATTTTCAGAGGTTTAAAAATACATACAGAAGCACCTCAACAAGAAATTTTAGAATTACAAATGAAAAATTGAGCTCATGGTGAATATTAAATTTTTTCATATTTGAGGTATGTTATGGATGTGTTGATACATGTTTGAGGAATGTCTTTGGCACTTGGTTTGAGGTATGTTACGATACATGTTTGAGACATATTTTGGCACATCCTTGGTATATGTTTTATGTATTTTATGGCACATGCTTGAAGCATATATTTGGTGCATAGTTTATGGTTTATCATGGATGTTATGGCACATGTTTGAGGCATATTTTGGCACATGCTTGGTACATGGTTTTAGGCATATCTTGGTGATATTGGGCATATGCTTTGAGAGATTTTCTTGGTGATCTTGGCATATGGTTTTGTTGATGATGATGTATCAATATCAATGGAATTATCAATGACATGTTGATTATCAGTGACAGTGACAAGTTGATTATCAATGACAATTATAAGTTGATTATTAGTGACAGTTTCGGTGATAGGTTGAGTCTCCATTTATATTTCAGAGCGAAAGGAAGGGGCAAGGAAAGGGGGTTACAACCTCCTTCCAGTTGGTGTTGGAGAATACAAGGATTTGTATATTCCTTCATGTTGGATCCTTTAAATAAGGGGGTTGTAGCCTCCTTCTAGTTGGTGTTGTATAACATAGGGAGTCGTATATTCCTTCATGTTGGATCCTGTAAACTAGGGGGTTGGATCCTCCTTCTAGTTGGAGATGGAGAATTCAGGGAGTCATAGCTTCCTTCATGTTGGAGTTCATAAAAAAGAGGTTGAAACCTCCTTCCAGTTGGTGTTGGATAATATTGGAAGTTGGTTCTTCTTATGAATGTAATATTTTGATATATAAGAAATCATTATGTGGTTTTCTCCCATTTGGGTTTCCATGTAAAATTATGGTATATTATGTATTTGTGGTTATATGTTATGCATTGTTGAATGAAATTGTTAATGATATATTGAATGCAATCATAAGTGATAAATTTATTGATAAGTTGAAGATTACATGTTTTGATTAAAAGTGGTAAAAAGCAATCAATATTGATTCACCCCTCCCCTATAAGTATTGGTGAATATTCCAACAATTGGTATAAGAGTAGGTTCCTTCATAATCAGTCTAACCACTAGAAGGCAGATCATGGATTGCACTGAGAATGGAGCGCCAATGTTTGATGGTCATAATTATACCTTATGGAATAAAAGGATGAAACATTTTTACATGCACAGGGATTTGATGTCTGACAAACATTACTATAAGAATATACAACACCTGCCACTCCTCCAATAGACAAATATGGAAAGAAACTTAGTGAAAATAATTCGAAGGATAAAAGTATTATTTTGGGTAGTCTGGTTGATTTAGTATTTGTTAAAGTTATGCATTGCGATACTGCAAAGGATCTTTTGGACAAACTTCAAAATATTTATGAAGGAGATGCCAAAGTAAAAGGGGCCAAGCTTCAAACCTATAGAGGTAAATTTGAACAATTGAAGATGAAGGAAGAAGAAGATATTGTAGCTTACTTTCCATGAGTTGATGAAATAGTAAATGTTATTAAAGGATTGGGAGAAGAAATTAAAGAATCAGTAATTGTTCAAAAGGTACTAAGGTCTCTTCCAATGAGATTTGATCCTAAGATTTGATCCCTAGAAGAAAGAGCAGATCTTGCTACGTTGAGCATGGACGAGTTATATGGAATCCTTACAACTTATCAAATGAGAACAAAGCAGGATAATTCATTCAAGAAAGAAGAATCTTTCAAGGCATCCAAGAAAACAAAGAAGAATAAGCAAAACCAAAGTCAAACTGCAGTTACAACGGTGATTTAGAAGAAGATGAAGAAATGGCCAACTTCGTAAGAATGTTGAAGAGAGGAACCGACAAGTACAAAGGTATGCTTCCCTTAAAGTGTTTTAATTGTGGTAAAATTGGTCATTTTGCTATTAAATGTCCTTATGCTAAGAATTCATATAGTAATGAAGAAGAAGTTCCCAAGAAAGAAAAGAAATATCAGAAGGGAAACAAAAAGGAAAATAAAATAAAAGTCTTCAAGAAAAGCTTCTATTCAAAAGAAGACAAGTCCTCATCTTATGAAGAAGATGATAGTGATAGTGACTCAGAAAGAGTGTTCTTCAAGGCAATAGAACCTCAGAAAGAAACCCTTGAAAGTGATGAAGAAGGAGGTGAAGTAAATCTTGAAGAAGAACTAATCAGTGCCTTAAGCGAGTTAAAACGAGTAAGGAAGAGAAATAAGTCACTCAAGGAAGAATTAATCAAGCTAAAAGAGGGTTCTCAAAATCCCAACAAAAACTTAGAAAAGGTCCAACGAATGATTATGAATCTAAAGGTCCAAGTAGAAGAAGCCATAAGGATTGAAGAAACACTAAAAAAGAAGTTGGAAGAAAGGGAGAAAATGAATGAGAACCTGAAAGAAAAAATGGTCTCACTAAGAAAAGGAACTTCAGAAGAAGAGCATGCATCAGAACAACACCAAAATATTGGATGAAATCATCAACACTCAAAGTCCATACTATGACAAGTTTGGACTAGGATACAAGCAAACTTATACTGAGAAAGGTTCAAGCTCCATGGCAACAAGAAAAGAAGAAGATCATCCAATCAGAAGGATGCAAAATCAGTAACCAGTGTTGAAGAGGACTCAAGAGGAAGATTACAAAAGAAATGTATCTCAAAGAAGACCTTCTACCTTCATGGATCAAATAAGCTTCAATCATTATGAAGGAAACACCATAAGAGAAGATCGTTATCAACCAATACATGAATTTAGAAGGACTACATCACAGAAAGGATCATTGGCTCCCAAGTATCAAAGTTTATTTCTTGGTCATTGTTTTACTTGTAATAACTTTGGACATAAATCTGTAGATTGCAGAGCATATGGAAGAAATGATCTAGAAAGAAATGTTTATGTGGGCCACCACAATATTGAATTTTACAAATGTCACAATTGTGGACACATAGTTCAAGAGTGTAGACACATGATGAAATCTTTTTGAAGGAAAGCATTGATATTAGGTACAAGAAGGTTTGGAGAAGAAAGCAAGAACACAAAGAACATGTGAATGAATAGTTCCCAACGATCATACTCACATGAATTGCAGAAGTACAAGACCATGATGAATCTATATGAAAAGAGAAAGATGTTAGAATTCAGGAAGATGATGAATCTACAGACAAAGAGGAAGATGACTCCGCTACATAATAGCTTGAAATATTCTTCTAAGCCATCTGGCTTGGAGACTCCCAACAAATGCGACTATTGAAGAGGGGGACTCTAAGTAGTAGCCATTGCAGACTAGAGGACTATCTTTTGGGCAATCTGAAGTGTTTATTTGCAGATTTTGGGATGATGGAAGAATGTCTCATGACAGATTGGTGGACATGTTTGATTCAACTTGAAAAGAAGGAATATATAGTGATAAGTTGTAGTAGATTTGAAGAAGTCTTCAGAATAATAAAGCGACAGATGGGTCAACATCATAGTAGAGTCATGGACAGTTCTGTGACATATGGATAGAGATAAATTCATGAGATATTTGGGAGGTCTAGTAGATAGTACTTGACATGAACCAGAGAAGATATTGTTGATATTATGGTAGCTTCGGGAGGTATGAACCTCTATTATGACCTTTGACAAGATTTGAATGTTCTGGAAGGAAGCAAAGAAATGAAGGAAACTCTAGACGAGATGTCAGTTGAAGATAGATAATTAATATGAATTAATTAGTACCCAGAGAGAGAAGTCGGCCCATATATTGAATGCAATCATAAGTGATAAATTTATTGATAAGTTGAAGATTAAATGTTCTCATTAACATTGGTAAAAAGTGCTCAATATTGATTCACCCCCCTCTCAGTATTGATGAATATTCCAACAATTAGTATCAGAGCAGGTTTCTTTAGAATTAGTCTAACCATTGGAAGTTAGATCATGGATTGCACTAAGAATGGAGCCCCATTGTTTAATGGTCAGAATTATCCCTTCTGGAATAAAAGGATGAAAACATTTTTATAGGCACGAAGATTTGATGTTTGGAAATCAATAGTAGAATAAATGACACGACCACTCCCTCAATGGACAAAGATGGAAAGAAACTCAATGAAAACAATTCGAAGGATAAAATTATTATTCTGAGTAGTCTGGTTGATTCGGTATTTGTTAAGGTTATGCATTGCAACACTGCAAAAGATCTTTGGGACAAACTCCAAAATATTTATGAAGGAGATGCCAAAGTCAAAGGGGCCAAGCTTCAAAC
>CBVK0100885224.1:0-15126 GCA_900067695.1 Picea abies | reverse complement strand
TTTGTCACACTACCAACTTTCCTAACCTCTTAACTCAACAAAAGTATGGTGAGCACATAATTAAAATTCTAAAGAATCCCAAGCAATCACTTACCCTCTTAAAGTCCCAATAATCATCATCATCAATTTAAAATTACAATCTAACAACCCAATATTAAATGAAGGTATATTTAGGTATATTTTATTTTTTTAAATAAGATTTTCATTCATTTACAAAAGGAAATATATATGTTTTCTAAGTATATTTAATTTTTAAAATAATTAAAAGATTAAAGACATGTATTTTGGAAGAATAAAGAAATATTGTAGTTTCTGTAATTGGATTTGTAGAAACACAAATCCAATCATAAACACTCTATTATAAAGAGTTTAATATGGCCTTGGTTAAAAGTTCTATTATAAAGAGTTTAATATGGCCTTGGTTAAAAGTTTTATTTTTTGGGTTTTTTTTTGGATGGAATTAGGTTATGTAAATCTCTAGAAAATGGGAGAAAATGGCTATTCACTTAGAATAAATGGATTCAGCACGTTGAAAAACCCTTGAGACACTTGGATTATACAAACTTAGCTACTCAAATCTGCAAATCCAACCATTCCTCATAGATTTCAGACAAAATCAAATAAAAAAATAACCAACAAAAACTGCGAAAAGTCATAACGTTTAGAATACTACTTTTAATTTTCTATATTCAGGATTTAAAAATGATTATATAACCTTTAATATTTTATATACTGAATTCGAATAAGTTTAGATAATCCAATATACAAAATATTTAATGCACCGCAACAGGATAGTTATTCACCGCAAAAACAGAATACAGTGCCTGCAACAAGGTGCTTATTGATCGAAACACAGAGCCTGCGCGAACAAGAGCGAAGTACACCGTTTGCAAAGTGTTAATAAGTACAGAATTGATTTCCAGATACAACGGGAAGGAATTAAAATGTACAGTAAAATATCGATAACAACAACAACAATTTGATACAGCCGCCATGGCAGTCAAATTTTCTTACGCGAACCAAGCGTTTAAGAGAAATATCATAAATTCATTTGAAAAACATTACAGTTACAGAACGGATCGCCATTTCTAACTCCACCTACACACAGCAACTCAGGAAAAAGAGCCGTTAACTTTATGGATCTGTACAGTCGCCCGGGGAGAGGTGGCAGCTTGATAAACGTCTTCTGCACTATGCCGCCAGCTTCAAACATGTTCTACACCTTCATACTCCGAAGCTTTCCAATCACAATTTTACTACGCTGTTAATGACCCTTGTTCTGGCTGAAATTTCAATGAATTCACGCACCTTTCACTGAAAACCCTATTGGACGGCTGCCGTATTAGAAAACGAGAGCGGGGTTGGACTAGTTAGGGTTTGCGATCCGCACTCTCTTTCCATGGGATAAAAGTCAAGGAGCTCGTCCAGGTTTAAATTCTGCCCGGCCGGATCGTTTCTGCCAAGAACCTTTAAAACCTGGGTAAAAACGCTTACCTCGCAGGGTATGGTGAGACCGCCTTGGTGATCGAAGCCGAACTCCTCCTCGGCCCGGTCGAGCAGGGTTCGAAACACGGGGCGGCTCAAATAGCTCGTCGGAATGATAAACCGCCTCCGTTCTCTACCCACGTACACCGCCAGATAACCCTCCGGCACGTCCGACGGAGGCCCTCTACCCACGTACACCGCCAGATAACCCTCCGGCACGTCCGACGGAGGCCACGTCTGATTTGTGCAGCAATCTTGATCAGAGTCATCTGAGACTGGAGAGCGGTGATTCGATTTCGGGGACAGACTGCACAGGACCGTGCCCGAGGGGGAGTTCTGGCTGCCAGCAATCATGTGCCATTTCTTGACAAGTTGCCGTAGCCTCACAATCTGGAGGATTCCGTCCATTTTCTTTCCTTTCATCTTCGATCCCAGCGATTTCCACAGAACTTAGCACAGAAAACCTTTCTGATATACAAAACAATTCTGCGAGACAGAAAAAGAGAGAATATCAAAGCAAACTGGGCAGGTAGTGGATGTGCCCTGCACGTATTTGTAGAGAAATTAATGGCAGAAATTGTTGGCAGACGGAAGCAAGGCCTAACTACCCTTCTCGCCTGTTCAAATATAATTCAACCAACACCAAATCTGTATTGCTAACTACCTTCTGAAGCAGAGGCGCCCGGACAATTCATCTCTTCGGCTCAGAATCCAATTGAAAAAAGGATTTGCACAATTATTGAAGCTAGTGTGAAGATATAATAATATTCTGGGGAAAGATTTTGTGGTGAGAGGCTACACCGGGCCCTTGGTCGCACGCAATTGAAATGCATTGGACCACCGCATCGGAAACGTCAAAGTTTGTTGCGGACTGAACCGATCCGTCGTACGAGCTTGCACGACTTTGTGGGCGCTTGGAGGCAAACACAGCCCACTGCCATTTTACAGGTTTAAACACCCTAGACACCTCTCACGTGCAAAACGAAATTCCGTTGGCGTTTTGCAAGAGGAAGTCAATCGGCCTTCAATTGATATCCGCACACGTCGAATCAGTAAAACAACGTACGTTATCATTCAAGCTTTATTTTATATTACAGACAAAACATTTACAATGAGATTCCTTGCCTTTATATTATAGACAAAACCAGGTTTATTCCATCAATTTCAAAATGATGGGTGACCAAACATTTTGAAAATATCACTTCCAAAAGATTCTACTTGAGGTTAACCTGATAGTAGATTTGGGTTATTGGAATACCCACTCACATATTCGGTTGGGTCCTTAACCTGATAGTAGATTTGGGTTATTAGAATACCTAGTCACATAGTCAACCATTAAGTTTGTGGTTGGGTCCTATTAAGGATGGCAAAAAACTATGTGATCAAGGAGTGTATTGAATGAGTGGGGTTTCCTCAAATTGATCAAATAAAGGTCCACTGCTATAATAAAGGAGTGTATTGAATGAATGGGGTTTGCTCAAATTGATCAAATACTCATACTCATTAGAAGGTTTAGTGCACATAAGTTTTGTCATATTGAAAGACCATAATGATGTAGAAAACTACATATAACATGAAAACTCGCTATAAAATATGTGATTATTAGAATTCGAATAAATATGTCATTACATGGATGATAATTATATAGCAAAAACAACTTCATTTAACAATTTAACAAACATTACTTTATAATAGGTGCAAAATCTATATATACCACATCACATAAGTTTTGTCATATTGAAAGACACTAATGATGTAGAAAACCACATATATCATGAAAACTCGCCATAAAATATGTGATTATTAGAATTTAAATAAATATGTCATCGCATGAATGATAATTATATCGCAAAAATGAACTTATAAATTATAGGATATCCAAAGTATTAATAGGAGGATGAATAACTTGGGGAACTCACAAATTATACAATATCAATATCTAATAGGAGGAAGATGAATATCATAGGGTGGAGGGTGAAAGTGAACTTGTACTTATTTGGTGGTTTCTTTGCAATCTTTAAGAGGAAGATGAATATCTTATGTTGTGGTATTTTTCAATGGAGTATTCTTGAAACCTCCATGTGATAATGAAGAATTAATATGTTCTGATCAATGTTGTGTACACCCCCCATGCATCACCTTGTGCATCTCTTAATGTGAAATGCATCACCTTGTGCATCTCTTAATGTGTACTAGTCAAACTTCTCTATGTTTTAATGAATAATTTATATGTTATGATCAATGTTGGGTGCATCACTAAAGACCTCACCTCGTACACTTATCACTTTCGTGTATGGTACTCATTAAACCTTCATGTTTTAATGAAGAATTCATATGTTATTATTAATGTACAGTTAAAAATGACATTATGTCACATTATGTTTTCCATAATACTTATATTAACTTATAATAATTGAAATTATAATCATGTGCATTCATACTACCATAAAGTTAAAAAGGACACACTTCAAAAATATTAATTTCTACTAATAATAATCATAATAATCATAATTATATGAATAATGATAGTAAATTATAAAAAATACATACATTATAAAAAAAATATTAAAATGATTAACTTCCTTATAACAAGTATAAACATGATATGAATAACCATCACAAGTTAAAGAAAGGAAAAAATCACCATTGTGAGTTGAAGATATGATTAAATTCCTTATAAAAAGTATAAACTTATGAATACCAATCACAAGTTAAAGATAGGAAAAAGTAGCCATTGTGAGTTGAAGATATGCTCATAAACCATGATACTTAAAACAACATAAATGACTATAATCTTTTTAAACAAGTAGAGAGATTACGTGGATAACAATCAAAAGATAAAGATGGACCCATAAAGTATGACGAACAACATAAATGACTATAATCTTTTTAAACAGGTAGAGAGATTACGTGGATAACAATCAAAAGATAAAGATGGACCCATAAAATATGACATTAACAATTATAGGGAATTATTAGAATTTTTGAAACACTGACATTGATTTTATTTATTTTCTTACTTTATTTGACCTTATATTATCATGCACTACAAAACTTTAGAGAATATATTAATTATTATAATTTGCACGTACATTGCATAAGTAGAAACAATAGATCTTAAGCAAATTAATGGTGTAGCTAGATCAATTTGTAAACCATCCATATATGCACTTGAGTGCATTATTGATCTCCTTAAAAAGGGTTGATTTGATCAATTTTGATCACCTAAGGAAACTCCAAAGTATTTAGACAATTTCACATTTCTTAGCCTATTCACACCTAATTGACTTAATTCAACCTCGTCAAGATCACATGGTCAACATAGATTGTAACATGTCTGCTATAATCCCTATTTTAATTTATGCTTAGTGTATATATAATGTGTGGCTATGGCCAAAACGATGTATATGTGAAATGTATTTCTAAATTTTAATAATAAAATGTGATGTCAGCTGCTAAGGGGGTATGGACAAAGATGGGGGTTGAATTAATCCACAAGAGAGGGGAGGGTCTAAGAGAATGCCTAAGAGGGGTCCAAAGGGGAATTACCCATGTCTATTTATTCAACCCACATTCTTGAATTTTATTATCATTATGTATTAAAATCTATTTTTTTGATTGAGTGTCCCAAAATTCAATCATTGAATGCATGTAAGAGGGTTGGTGTGACAAGTCACATCTCATAGTTATTGAGAGAATGGGGGATGAGTACAATCATCTTGAGAAAGTGTGTGAGTTAATCAAGTAAGAAAAAGGAGAGAAATGTGTATGGGTTGTTACAATATTTTTAGACAATCAATGTTTTTGCATGAACAAGAAGTAGAGAAGAAGAAAGAGAACTTGGAGCTGGAGCATCCATGGAGAGTGAATTCTAGAGCATGTTGGAGCATTTTTGGAGCGTTTTGGAGTTGAATATTGAAAAGTCAAGTTGTCAGGCTTGAAGAGTGAACTCTTATGTCAGTTGCACTGTATCAACAACTATTTGTTGTCGTTTGCTGATAGTTTTCCTGGCAGTGAGTTCCTTTGAGTTTCTAGCAAATAGATTCTTTATTACCTATGCCAGAGATACCTTGTTAAACGAATGGGACACCAAAGTGATTGAGACCAGTATAGGGGTACATTCCATGGGTTGGGTAAGTTGCGAGGAAGAGAGTTTGTGGAAAATTGGGATAGTTGTAGGAGAATACCAGTGGGTTGTGGGATTTCTGAGATGTGAGTGGACAGTGAGAAACCACCCTCTTTTTTTGATTGCTAGCCCCATCTTGGGGGTGACTTGTTGTTTATATTTGGAGAAACATGTCTATGGTTGGGTGGAATGTCCGTCCTAAGAAGTTAGTTGCACAATTGAATTAAAAGATAAGTGTTTTATCTGTTTTTTGTCTTGCATTGTGATTTTTAATTGAAGTGCATGAACTCTATGTATGAGAGTGATTTATATGTTGTTGTAATGAGTTATTAGTTTTATTTCATGTCTATTTTAGAATGTTGTAGATGCATTTAATAAATTGTAACAAACAATAGCTATATTGGGTTGTAATTCGTAGCTGGAAGCTATAGGATTTTAGTTAGCAGTAAACTGATTTATTTTTATTTTTATGAGTATTTCACAAGTAATGGACCTAAGTTGGGCTAGGGGATGTTACATTATGGTATAAAATCCTATGTTTCAAACATCCGGCTTGTATGGGATGAGATTGGTGTGAATTGGAAAAAAATGTTGTTGTGGATTTGTGATTTGTGATGAATTGGGGAAAGCTATAAAGAATCCAAGCAAAATCGCCAAATTCATGGGAAAATTCAAGTTGGATTTTCCTCATAGCCATCCATGAGAGGTTTAATGGCATCAATATACATAATTACAGAGCTAAATTCGACTTGGAAGGTTGAATTTCATGTTTTAATGGTTTCCGACAGAGCTAGGAGAGTTCAGTGAATCAATAGTCGAGATAATGTTTGATCTTGAGATCAATGACCTAGATTCGTTGTGATAAATTTAAAAAATTTATAAGGTTTCATTTGTTTGGAAGGTTGAGAAGATCTGATCCATATTTATGAGGGAATGAAATGAAACATTAAAATAAGACAAAAAAACAAAGATACAACAATACTCAATTTCTAATAAAGAATGAAATACGCAGAGAGTGTAAAAGAAAATACAGAGTGAAATGAACTCGCTAGAATGGTGGTAGCTTCTCTCTGAGAAGAGATGTGATAGTTACGTGCATTCACAAGAAGATGATTACAATGAGGCTCCCAAGGCCTTTTTAACATAAATCATAAATTAGAAAACCTTAAAAATCCAAAACCCTAGCCCCGAAAGATGAAACGCCAAAAGGTTTGTGGGCCTCGATGGGGATAGTTGATATGTCAACTTCCTTAGAGCGTAAATTTTTCAT
The DNA here is from genome assembly GCA_900067695.1 of Picea abies. Classification (NCBI taxonomy): domain Eukaryota; kingdom Viridiplantae; phylum Streptophyta; class Pinopsida; order Pinales; family Pinaceae; genus Picea; species Picea abies. The sequence continues at coordinate 8,245 of CBVK0100885224.1, read as the reverse complement.
ACGATCTTTGTTTGGGGCACTTGATACCTTATCAGAAAGGTTTAGTCAAGGATTACACATTCCAGATACTAATTTTACATGTTTATTGACACAGTGGGGATTGACCTAAGACAATACTTGTAATTTGTTTCTGATCACCCAATATCACTGGAGGTGAGAGGCTAAGAGCATACTTTGGACTTTTCAAACTCAATAAAAAACAAATAAATCTTTTATGATAAGCCATGGTCACTCAATGAGTGAAAGTCTTAGATAATACTTCACATATATGAACTCTAAATAATCAGACAAAATTCCTTCTCTCTTGAACCTGATGCCTCAAATGAGAGCTAGGTACCTTCATTTATAACATTTTCAAAAGGTTATCAACAAGGGAGAACCTATTAGTGAAGGTAGAAAGAGGATACAAAAAATAATCTATGTCCTTCATAGCCAATGGGGCAGCTGGAGCTACAGTTGTTATCTTGTCCCGTGAGAGTCCTGAGGACATAAGGGGACCTATCAACTTTTACGGATGATAAAATCCTATGCAAGGAAATATTTTATTAAAATATTACACAATGGAGAATCATTTCATGAGCCCACTAAACCTGACTGACTCCATTGTCAGTCACTAAGAAATCACAATCGTAGTGAGATGGCCCACTATGCTTCCCATGAGTGATTTAATGATGATGTATAGTATTGGCGAGAAGAATCCGGAGAACAAATGTCTATGGACATAGGTGGAAGAAAATTGAAGGACCTGTAGAAAGGATATTTCATCAATGTTGGCATCCTTTCATCTTCTGGACTGCAATTATAACCCCAAAATTTACTTTTGACTTGAAAACATGGAGGATATGGTGGATGGTGATATTTCATGTGTAACAAGCTTCTAGAATATGTAATACCAAAGAATAACCATGCTTCTAATTTTTCTGCTTCTAATCTAAGTTAGAGAACAAACTCTTTTGGACTGACATTACCAAACTCCTTTGTCCTAGGACAATATTTGTACATGAAGATACAAAACCACCCACTCCAGTACTCTCGGTGGATAGCACTACACTTAAATATGAGACATATACATCTTGCATGTTTTATATACAACATGATATTGCAATAATATTTGTACCAAAACCAGGGCTCATGCAAAACTATGTATCTTTGACCAATATATGGTTCAAAATCAATCACACCTTGGTACTTTTTTTGATATTGACATAAATACCAAACATTAGACTCAATATTATTGTCACTAGTGACCCATTTATAAAAAATATACTCATAACAAGAACTAGACTTGACCATCCTAGTGGCACAGTGAAAAAAAAACAAATTGTACAATTGTTACATACTAGGAACCAATGAAGCGCTTTTGGTGTTGGATGAGGAGGATTGTTGGAAGAACTTGCTTCTTTGGAGAACATCTTGATTTATTTTTTTCGTTGTAATAAAACTTTATTGCTGGCTTCTCTGGCTAATAAATTTACAACACAATTGTCCTTATCCAACTTGTATTCTATGTGTTGGCATGTGTGTGGTTGTAAGACCCTAGGTTCGAGTTATCTTGAACAACAAAACCCTTCAGACACCAGCCCTTTCAGAATCACCTGCATGCAATTGAAGTCTCACCCGAGGCATCTATTAGGGCTGGAGGAACTGAGTTTCTACAATAGTGAGGGAATGGGAGGTGATCATACTTGTCATTCTTACTTTTCCATTCTGCACATGTTATTCTGTGTTTTCTCTTCTTAGATTACTTAGTGAATCCAGTTATGTATTACCATTATACTTTGGATTGTGTCATAAACCAAATATTGTAACATTCATAACTATTGTGCAATGATCACACATAAGATACATCTAGTCTAACATACATCAAGAAAATATCCATGGTCAATCACATAAAAGACAATAGACACAGTAGTTAACGTGGCTCACCCAAATTTGGGCTACCTCCATAACAACTGGATTCTTTATTATTATGTCTGTAATTGTCTCGGGCTTGCGCACTGCACTTACAAAGACATATCTTGCTCTATTTTCCTTCTTCTAGACTAGTCACTCTACAGTGCAAGCCGCTCTCTCTACAACATCCCCTTAACATTCTGACATAGAATCTTTCCTTCACAACCTATTATATCACTCTTATTACTCACAGGAACTCTTGACAGCTTGGAACAGGCTCTAAAGTACCACTTGATAAGAACCCTTATCTTCCCAACCCATTACATATTTATACATAAATTCTAGGACTTAAAACCCTACTTTGTTCATCACAAACCCTATTAAAATTCATGATAACTCAAGTTGACTTGTTATTCAGGATGCTTTACCTACTTTCCTATCTACATGTTACTTTTGCACTCTTCCTTCTATTCTTCCCGCTTTTGCACGTCCTTCTATCTTTAGCACATCGGGTTGTCATCCTTCCTTTTCTCCCACTTTCTTCTCTTTCTTTATTCCTCTGCTTTGTATGTTCTTTCTATGCACTTTACTCCTAAATGTGCTTCAACTGCGCACTCCCAAGCCTACCTTGTCTTCCTTCTTCTTATTCTTCTTCTTCTTCTTCTATTGTGCACACCGCCAATACTTAAGATTTTCATGAATACTATTTCCACACTACTTGTCCGGCAAGCCCCAAACACTCATATGTGTCTCCTTTCGGGCCAGTTAGGCCTATTTCATACTCCTCCATACTTGGATGAACTTTTGAGAGGCATCCTTAGCTGTCCCAACTTCATTTATTATTATTTCCTTTGTTTCCACAATCTATTCTACCCCCTGTGCAGTCATGGACGTAATATTTTCTTTTGTTTCATGCACTTCTTTCTTCACCTTTCCCTATACGATTTCTAGTTCTCCTATCACCTTTATTACTTCTTCTTGCAGTGGTCCTAAGTGTTGTTGAAGGATATTCTGTTGATCCCGCATATTTTCAACTTCCACGTATGACGGACTCTGTGAAACAATGGTCATTATTAATTCAGCTGGTGGAAGGGTGTTTATGCTCTCTAAGGCTTTATGGGCCTTTTCTTGTGCATCCCTTAATTTTCTTCCATGACCTTCATTTTTTGGACACTCTATCAGGTCTGTCCATATTTTTGTGCTTTCCTCGCAGATTTTTGCACATTCTTCCTCCAAGTTCTTGATGTTTGCTACAGCTGGCATCGTCATTCTTTCTCTTCCTACTCTTTCCTCCAGTGGTGTTCCTAGTGTATTGTGAAACTGTAGGTCCTCGATTCTTGCACAAAATCCTTTGATGAATTTGCCGATTTTCAAGACCTGCTCCTCCATAGTAGCCTCTACTACTATCGGTACCTCTGTAATTTCCTTGTACAACTTTTGGATGACTTCTTGTGTCTTTTGTGCCATTATCTTAGCTTCATCCTTTTCTTTTAGAGATTTCTCAACCCTTTATGGCCTCGTTCTTTTCCTTCATTGTTTCTTCCACTTTTCCTTCAACTTGGTTCTTTTGTTGTATATCAATGGTGTATTGTTGTTGCAATTGAGTCCTTTCACCCATAACTTTTTTCATTTCTCATTTTGCTTCATCTGTACGGATCCTAATGTCATGAAAAATACCTATTTTCAAGATCTGTAGTATGTGTATAGGCATTCGTGACACCACTATGTTCATATGGCTCAATGTTTTCATTTGTTCTTGTAGTTCAGAAGTTGGGAACTCAAATGCGTCTGTCTCAATTTGTAACGATTTGTAGCTTCTATCTCGGTCAAGACTGGATTAGTAGCCTCTACTTTCTCCATTGGAATTGTGGATGGTCCTCCCCTTTATCTGCACTTTAGTGTTGTTCAGGTTGCTTCCAAGAGTTGTTGCAATGTTACCAATTGATCCTACACCTTTTGGTGTTGTTCTCCTTGTTTCCTCATAGCTTCCTCAATGACTTCCTCTGCAACATCCCATACTTGGTAGCCAATTCGGTCCATGTCATCATTGGTCAGATTATAGATTGAGGGTACCTTATACGCTTTCGTCTTCTTGTGCGCACCTCTTGTTGGCTCCTTCCCCTTGTCATTTTGTTTTACTCCTGTTGTGGGGACTAGGGACTGCACTTCTTCTGTTGATGGTCCTGGTGTATTTCCTACACCATTTTTCTGGTCATTCCCTTGCCCCTCACCCAGTTCTTCATCATCCATGTCCTGTTCTTCTTCATCTTTTTGGTGGCCCATTTGTTTTGATGGGATTTTCCACTTGGCTTCCCAATCATTAGCGGTCAAGTGTACATCATCTTTTGTAAACCTGTAGCTGTTTGGAATCCACTGGTGCATAGGGTCATTTTTTTCTTGCACGTACATGTGGTGTATCCCTTCTCTGAATCACGCAATATCCTGGTAGGTTTCTACTGTCTCATCTGTGATGCACAATGTATGTTCTATGATGTACCTAATCATGTCAAAGCATACATAAAATGTCATATTTTTTTATTTTTTCCTCCCTTTGTTTGGCGTATGCCATAAGTTGGCATACCGTGGAACTGCATTGCCTCTACCAATTGTTCTCATACATTGGTAATAACTTGGTTCCTTCCATCCTACCAGTGCAATAAAAATAAGAAGCCAAGCATAATGAAACTGTGTGCATTTTTCATGGGCCTCTATGTAGTTTGTCAACAACTGCTTCACTAAGAATGTGGCCCAATTCATTTGGACCCCCTTCGTGCATTTTTCTGCTGTTGCGATTACTACATCATGCACTTCATCCTTGCGACACTTCCTCAACAATTTGCAATTCAACACCTATGTTGCAAACTGGACACTGTCATCATTGATGTTCACAACATCCAACCCCCTTTTCCCATGAAGGTGTGAAACTTCTCCTTCATGGTTTCTGATTGCACTTGTTGGATTACTGAGAGGGGGGGTGAATCAGTAATGAGAAATTATACCACTTATCAATATTTTAAACCACAATGTATATTATTTTTACTTATTCAACCATGTTCATTTGTCCATCATCAATATATTATTGTATCATAAACATTAACATTCATCAGTGCATAATAAACAATAACAAACACATCCACACAATGCATAGTACACCAAACAATAACAAACACATCCACACAATGCATAGTACACCAATATTTACGTGGAAACACAATGCGGGAGAAAACCAGAGAATGATTTTCTTATACGTCAAGAATTACATTCAAGGAAGCACTAACTTCCAATTCTCTGGCTCCAATTGGAAGGAGGCTCCAACCCCCTAGTTTCTCAGGCTCCAACCTAAAGGAGTCTACAACCCCCTAGGTTCTTCGGCTACAACCGAAAGGTGGCTGCAACCACACATTTCTCAAGCTCCGACCTGAAGGAAGCTCCAACTCCCTGATTCTCTAGAACCAACTAGAAGGAAGATACAACCCCCTTTCCTTGCCTCGTCCAACCGACCTGAAATATAAGTGTCAAATGATGAAACCACTGCCACACTGTTCCTGTGAGATATACCATTATAAACTTGTACCAATCTATGCCAACAAATTGTAACCAACTTATACCAATAGTCTGTAATCAATCATGTACCAGAAGTCCACCTGTACCAACAAACACCATAGGTATGTGACCTGTCTATGTTATAGCTCACATATGTGCGCGACCTTTCTATATTGCAACCTGCATATGTACGTGACCTATCTATAATTCAACATGCACACACCTTCATAAAGCTAGGTTTTTCACTTATCTGAACCTAAGACTCTTTTATACCTCTGTCACATCAACCTGCAACTTTCCACTATGTCCAATCTGTAGTTGTGCCTTATACATACATCATCATACATATCCCTTAACCAAGTGCATCTATGTCTCTCTAGTCATGTGCCATACATGTGTATACAATAATGATCAAGTGTAATAACCCTCACATGGAATAGACATCAAACCCTTACTGATATGTAGCCTCAAACAACTTCACAACCACTTCACAACCATGTTACAAGAAATGCAAGATATGCCTCAATACTAACAAGATGTACCATTGATAAGTATCAAATATGCCAACACTGTATTTATGTAGATATGACTTATAAAGTAAGTGCCATACAACCAATAGCCTCTCTAGGGAAAATACTCAAACCCCCATAACAATATCTCATGTAGACAACAATATCCAACTACTCATAAACAAAAGACATACCTTTTGAACCTATAGATAGATCTGTTGTACCCGATCACTGTGGATCCTCCTGGGAGCATGATTTCATACTCTGATAACCTGACACTCTCAACAAATTAAGATTTCATGGATTTTCCAACTATGCATGCCCTTTTATACTTCCATCCCATGTACATATGCGACCTCTTCCATTGCGTCCCATGTACATCTCAAATACTAGGGTTTTTTCAATATTTCAGCAACTCTGAAACTTTTACCCTGAACCCATCGTGCTACCTCAGACTTGTGAAACTTCAGATGTATCAATAAGTACCCGCGATAAGTCTTACACAATAATACATATTCAATGTGCTCAATAGGTGCTAATAGTAGACCCTTTCTCTCTTACTTATACTCTCCAAGTAGCTTCATAAAGGGGTTACCTTCTAACTAATTTAACCCAAATTCCTTCTTTTAGGGATAACCCACTTCTAACCACTTGTCCACTTATAACCACTTTATCCACAAATAGTAAACTCATGACTTCTAGTTGCAATTAATTTATTTTTAATTATTTTATTTTTGCAACAACTTAAATCATGATTAACTCCTAGTTACAACCACTTTGACCAGTAAACTTCTTCTAGGAGCTTCTAGAATAAATTGACTTCTTTGACCTTCTAGGGGATTCTAGATAACTCATGAGGGTTCTCCAACTTTACAAGGCCATAACTCTCTAGCCATGAGGAATTATGTGGTGTTCCACATATCACTGGAAATGGCATGACATGTACTATCTATCTAGAATAGTCTTACCTGCAAGTAAACTGATCTTCATACCTTTATACCTCAAACAATATTAAGTACCTTAACAAAAATTTTGGGGCTATTGGACTTGCTTCAAGGGTTGACATCAATGACAAACAAGCTAATTAATCAACAATCTCCCCCTTTGGAATTGATGGAAACACCGTGATGTAACACTGATGTCATATCACTCATGCTCCCTATAACATACCCAACCACCCAGGCTGGGTCATGCCACCATAAAGATCTCATGCTATGATACCATACTCTAACATACTCAACATCCAACTGGGCTATGCCACATAAATGTTTTGAAATGTATGCAATTAAAACATATACACCCAGAACTCTTGGGGAACTTTATATATATATAAATTAAAATAGAAAAATACATTTTGTAAATTCATAGATTCATATGGAAATCACAGTAAACATATACATGCAGCATAGACAGGAAATACCCATAAATATACAGACATGTATAAATCTCACATAGGAAAACCCATAAAAATAAACATGTAATTAATAATGCAACATGCAATTCAACACACAATTGACAATTATCTTGGTAAGAATATCACCAAATGTGTGCAGACATTCCATGAACCTCCTAGCCTTATGCCACAATGCTCATCACTCTCAGCAGTGGGTCACCCCCGTGTTGGGACTAAACTCCACTTGGGTAAAGGGGTTCCTAACCAAGATGATGTATCTCATACAACAGGAAAGACTATGTCACAGGTGCTAACTCAAACTAACAACCTAATATCCCTCATTCCCCACATGCCTGTCCCACCCCAGGAAGTGTTCCCCTTCTCTTCTCCACAGTCCCTTAGCTTCCCCACTTCCCTTCCAGGGCTTCAACATCAGGCTAGATAGAAAGTCTCAGAGCCCTATAGTTGTAGTTTAACACCTTCAGGAAATCAATTCCCAACAATTCTCTCACCTAGAGAGAAATTTCTTGCAGCCCTGACAACCCACCTCTTCAATATCCCACGGTCCTAACAACCCGCCTCTTCAGTATCCTACAGGCCTGACAACCTGCCTCTTCAGTCCATATCCCAAGCTAACCACATACAAATACATGTATAGGTATATATACAGGTACATGTAAGGTACGAAAGACAACTGAATGAGTGAGTGAATGATGATGGAATGAATGAATGAATGATTGAATGATGGGAAAAATGAACTAAGTCCCAACTATATGTATTCATGTTCCCAACTTGACACTTGTCATGTTGGGAGCTACTTTGGCCCACTTCTCCCCATCCTTGGAACTTAGGATAAAATAATTATCCATACTTTATGCTTTAAGGAATATTAATATAATATTCCTTT
>CBVK0100885181.1:0-16227 GCA_900067695.1 Picea abies | reverse complement strand
TATCATTACCATGCATGTACCATAACACCATGACCATAACCCTTAAGACTCACCTTTGATCCTGTAGCTGACTTTCTATACTGTAAACTGACCTGTAACTCTTTCACAATCCTCATCAACCTGGTACCAACATCTCTTCTCAAGCTTCCATAAGCTTTTCATAGATACGTGACTTTCCCTTCTTCAACTCGCGTATATCAGCACTTTCCTCTACTACAGCCCACCTACATCCGCACCCTGCTGATTTGCAACTCGTGGATACCTCATAAACTAGGGTTTGATGCAACCCCAATACTTTCACCTTCGAACTTCCTTTGTAACCTTAAAAAAATGTCATCACAAACTAGCCAAAATATCACAATACTATACCATAACAATCACAAGATAGATATTCAATTGTAAGTGTGTGTGTACAAATGAGAGACTCTTGAGGTGTATTTATACTTGTGCTAGTTGACATATTTCCTTATTTTAGGGGCTTCTTCTTACAACCACTTTACCCTTTCACCAAGACTTGTAAGCAACTAGGGGATTTTTGACCACTCTTTGGGGCTTCCAACTTTACAAGGCCATCTCTCCCTAACCATGAGGAACCACATGGCATTCCATATATCACCAGAAACAAAATGACATGTACTATCCATATATGATATTCTTACCTATAATTTCACTTTCCTTCATGTCCATATTCCTTAATCAACTTTGGGTCCCATAACCACACCTTAGGGGCTACATGTAGACTACATCAAACGTACCCAACTAACTCACCATCAATCTCGATCATACAGACTATTGTTCTAGAGTTTATACTTAAGGCTTGAAAATATAGAGTCTAGGCATCCAAAAATAAGAGGGTCTATGGTAAAAAGAAAGGAAGGGAAAATCTTAAGGGAAGAGGAGCTATGGATGATTCCTGAGTTGTCTTTGTCTAGCTTCCACTTGTTCTTGGAGACTTATGTCCTGCTCAATGGCTTCCCATGAACGTTCAAGTTCAACTCAGGTGGTAGCAGTTTTTAAGATGGTGTTAAAAAGAGTTAAAGTGATACTGGTCTGGTCTGAAAGACCGGGTTCGATATTGGGCTGTCTCGCAATAGGTACAGTGATGGAGGGAAAAGAGTTTAAAAGACTTGCTATTTTTTAGATTGTTGTTTCTATTTAGATTATGTAAGAAAAATTCCCAAAATTTTGAATTAATAGTATAACAAAATCAAAGGTCGTTTCTTGTATCTCAGTTAACCTGAAAACCATGCATGAAATGAAAGAAAACATAAAGATGTGGAAAAAGGTGAGGCATCAACCAAGGAAGAATCTCACTTTGTGACAGAAGAAGAAAATAGATAAGAGAAACTTTAATGAAGCATAAGATATAAAAATCTAAGTAATTCATAGGTCTTGTACCTGCTGATAGCTGATAAAGAGGAAAAACTGTAAACGATTAGATGACTATAATAATTGATCACCACAGTAGAGGTTGTAATAAATTGCAGCTAAGCATTCATCAAAGATATATAAGAAATGATGTTAAATACCCAGGCTGAAAAGCAACCAGTCAAGCCCGCGACTGTCACTGAAACAACACGCGTACAAATGTGTGCTGAGCTATAATAGCGCACGGGTACCCGCGAGCTAAACTTAAACAGGCCGCGGGTCTGTATAAATGCTAAGATAAAACACAACACAGATAGCCCAGACTTGAAAAAGGCCTCTGGTATTGACAAGCAGGGTCTCTTAAAGGCTTGGATGCTTCTTCTTCAACATAAAAGAAAAAAATAATTGCAAAAAAGAAGACAAACACAATAAAGCAAACTGAGGTAAGACAATGAACCAACAAGACCCAAACAGGATCCAGAAATCCCCTTGAGAATGTAAAATTCTGACAGGGAAGAGGAGACTGCCTCTTAAGCTTCCTAAGTCTTACATGCTACTGAAACCACTACAACAAACGTTCAAACGCGGTCTGTAGAAGGTTAGGGCGCGGATTACACACGTGCAGGCCTTATGTAGGCCGCATGTACCTCTATGTGTCCCGATAATAAATGTCAAGCAACAGTCAAGGAAAAAACTAGTATTAAGAACCAGGTTCCCTACTAGCTTTGACCTAACAGAAAACAAAACAAACAAAGAAACAAAGAAATTTATTCCTTTAAACTACCCAAAAACCTCTCTTGAATCCGGAAACCCTAAGAGTAAAATATCCCCAGCGGAGTCGCCAATTCTGTTGTTGGGAAATAATACCCTACGGACTAACAAGCTAGGGCTAAAATTGCATGCAGATCATGACCCTTAAGAAATCACTTTTAACCTACCACCCCAAACCTAAAACCCCTTTTCCACATGCAAACATGGAAAGAACCTACTAACCTTTTCACTGATGTTTGGTGTAGATCCTCCGTTGCGCTTTATCCTCTTTCTTACACTGCTCCTTCCAAAGACAATCCTGCAATCAAGACAAAACACTACGCATGCATGCTATTTTTCTACTAAAGGGTTAGAGATTAAGCAGAAATCAAATAAAACATATAATACTCATGCATTGGGACGGGAAAAGTATTCTTTTATTAATCTCAAGATGAATCAACTTACAATAATAATAGAGATCGGCCACCGTTCCTTGATCCTGATCCCGGGCTCCTCATCTTCTTTGTCCTCCAACTACTTTTCTTGAATTCTCCTAAAGCTTGAGGAAAGGCTAAAGGGTTGGGAAAAAACGGATTCGGAAATTGGGCAGAGTTTCTTTGCTATGATTTTCCTCCTCCAAATAGTACCCCTACCCCTTCTTTTATAGGCTAGAAGGAGCTAGGGTTTTGGATGAACTCTTGGACATGCATGGCTGGGAGTTCCAGTTAACTGACCCAAATCTTTTCGTTCCGTCGACAACTTTCCTGTTTTTTTTCTTTGTTAGGTAAACGCGGGCTGTAGTGGGCCAGCCAGCGTTCCAACACATGCAGTAGAAGGCCTAATAGCGTTCCAACGCGCCCAGTAATGGGTTAGGGTGCTGGTTACTTGATTTAAAAGGTTTTTCAAGAGTTTTTTTAGCATGGCCTTGGCAAGGAAGTGATATGAGTTGGCCTGATGCCAGGTAAGCATGTGTGGTGCAATTTAGGGTTATAACACACTTTACCCTTTCACCAAGACTTGTAAGCAACTAGGGGATTTTTGACCACTCTTTGGGGCTTCCAACTTTACAAGGCCATCTCTCCCTAACCGTGAGGAACCACATGGCGTTCCATATATCACCAGAAACAAAACGACATGTACTATCCATATATGATATTCTTACCTATAATTTCACTTTCCTTCATGTCCATATTCCTTAATCAACTTTGGGTCCCATAACCACACCTTAGGGGCTACATGTAGACTACATCAAATGTACCCAACTAACTCACCATCAATCTCGATCATACAGACTATTGTTCTAGAGTTTATACTTAAGGCTTGAAAATATAGAGTCTAGGCATCCAAAAATAAGAGGGTCTATGGTAAAAAGAAAGGAAGGGAAAATCTTAAGGGAAGAGGAGCTATGGATGATTCCTGAGTTGTCTTTGTCTAGCTTCCACTTGTTATTTTAGACTTATGTCCTGCTCAATGGCTGCCCATGAACGTTCAAGTTCAACTCGGGTGGTAGCAGTTTTAAGATGGTGTTAAAAAGAGTTAAAGTGATACTGGTCTGGTCTGAAAGACCGGGTTCGATATTGGGCTGTCTCGCAATAGGTACAGTCATGGAGGGAAAAGAGTTTAAAAGACTTGCTATTTTTTAGATTGTTGTTTCTATTTAGATTATGTAAGAAAAATTCCCAAAATTTTGAATTAATAGTATAACAAAATCAAAGGTCGTTTCCTGTATCTCAGTTAACCTGAAAACCATGCATGAAATGAAAGAAAACATAAAGATGTGGAAAAATGTGAGGCATCAACCAAGGAAGAATCTCACTTTGTGACAGAAGAAGAAAATAGATAAGAGAAACTTTAATGAAGCATAAGATATAGAAATCTAAGTAATTCATAGGTCTTGTACCTGCTGATAGCCGATAAAGAGGAAAAACTGTAAACGATTAGATGACTATAATAATTGATCACCACAGTAGAGGTTGTAATAAATTGCAGCTAAGCATTCATCAAAGATATATAAGAAATGATGTTAAATATGAAATAACAGAGGAACACATAACTCAAACTTGACGGGATCTGGAGTCTTCGATTTACATTTGTATTAATTCTGGCAAATGAAAAATTTCTCTGCTACAATCGGCCAAGGAAAAAATCCCTTTGGTATCTCTTTCAAAATTGTATTTATACAAAGAAAATCATCAACCCTAGACGATTGGTATTCTCCTAATCTCCTCAGTGCTACGGTTACAGAATACAAATTTGAACTGTTTGCTCGGTTACTTTTACTTTTCTAACAGTTGGACAAAAATGAGCATACATGCATTGCTTCATCATTTCTTTGAAGCACTTCCTTCGCCTGGTCCATAACACTCGATGCACCTATCTAGAAACTGCAACAAAATCTTGGAAGGTTCTGTCGTATCCTTTGCTTCACACATATACAACTTCCTCTGAATTTGGGGCAGCCTATCTTCAATCTTTCCCTTTTCGAACTTTGTCGACTGCAATTGTAGATTCAGATTTATTAGCCACTTGTCTATTTGGGTGATTTCAAGATGTTTCAATTGTGAAATCTCGAGCTGGGCTCATTCCAACTCTTTTTGATATGCAGTTTATGCCTTACAACATCGATCTGTCCTAATAGCCTGAGACGATCACCTTTAGCAATGCCCAGTGTTTTTGTATCTAGCTGATAAAACACTTCTTCACATTCTCTCTTAACTTCTCTTGCCATTTTTTTTCTTTCGACAATATTGACCTCCCATGTTTTTAATATGATGTTTCCCCTTATATGTTCTTCTACAATCATCTTTGGGGTGGCTGGAACTTCCTCTCTAGATGAAAATACTACTGCCTTTTGAAAATAAGTGTGAGTTGTTGTAGCCTCTTTTTCCCCGAAAGTAATATTATCCAGTGAGTGGCTTATCTTTAGGAAGTAGTCTTGAATGATTTCTATTTTAGAAAGCATGTTTTGTTGTTCTGCTTGTAGTTTCTCATGCAGCTCCAGTACTTGGGCTCGAAATGTTGTTATATTCACAAATTTTCCTTTAATGGACTTCAAATCAACCTATAGCTGTCTCACTAATTCTTCCTACCGAATAACCTGTACCTGACTCACTTGCATCTGCTTGTTCACTTCATCCAAACTAGACTTCAACAATTGCATTTCCTCTTTGTCCACAGTTCGGGCATGTTCAAACCTTTGATTTACCTCCTCTCGAATATTATTCTCTGTGTTCTTTACTTGGTCCTGCAACTGAGCTATCATTTGATTTTTCTGTTTCAGCCTTGTTCTGAGAGAGTCAACTGAGAATAAATTGGCCATCACCAAATCTCCCATAGAGCCTGCTACTTTTGTGGCAAAGTATTCCTCTTCTAGGTTCTGCCCATCTATGAGCACTCTATGTTTCTTCACCATAGTGCCTTCTCTCAGATGCATTTCTTGTTTCACTACGACTTTCCTCTTCTTACTGAAAAAGTAATCAGAGGAAGGTATCTGTTCTCTATAGATGGGAGTAAGGTCACTTGCATATATGACTTCCAAGTGAGGATTCCCAAAATTTGACTGTAAAGGAGTCAATGATGTAATAGGGCTAACCAAATCTGTATATTTTTTTTCTCCTGTTGTTTTAGGGATATTAGTAGGATTAGTTGATGATAAAGGGGGTATCGTTTGACTCAACTTTGAAGGGGTCTCGGATTTGGAACTCATTTCAGACCCTAGATTCTTTATTGTGAAGCTTCTTCTTTTTGTGAAGATGCTTTAGTCTTCTCTGGATTTTCTTCTGCAGTCCCTTTAACATGAACCTCTGATCCAAAACCCGGGGGAGTACTTTCCTGAGCTAGAGGAGGAGTCATTGATTCTCCCTGTAGTATCTTTGGAAAAATACTTAACCCGTGCTTCTGGAAAGTCAGAAAGATGGTTTGTAGGTCGGGTGATAATGCCTGAACTCTATCTAAAATTTCTTCATAGGTTTTAGCTCCCTTGAACATGTCATCGTAGGGAGAGACTTCATGTTCATACATTTTCATGTTGTAGTGAGTAAGATGATTTCCTACAATTTGATAAGGGTCATGTTTTCTGAGTTCAAGATCCACCAATTTTATGTCATCCAGTGCTGCAAATTCTACCTTGGAGTGACCCAGGTTAAGCAATGAATACTTCCCAATCTATACGGGAAATACTGGCAAGAAATTCTTCTGAGTTGCTTTCAATTCTGTGCCAATGCCACTAGTTACTATTTGGTAGGCCACTTCCCTACACACCAGCCTGTCGGGAAGGAACTTCAGAAGTGCGTGAGGAGGGATTGAGCACCCGAAAACTATGACATAGGAGAAACCCTCTTCAATAAGACAATATGCAATCGCCCTGAGATTTCCCATGATTTTCTCTGAAATACGAGGTGGTGCATAACCATACAAGATTTGGTGCAAAGGCATCACTATGTAGTGACATATTTCGTAAAAGAAATCTTTAACATTCTCCTCCCATAGTTTAGAGTGATAAACATGAATGGGCTTCGTGCAGGCTGGGTTCCAGCTCCAATTCATCAAAGGGAATGGAGTCATTTAACAATCAACATCCATAATATAGGAAGACATGTAAAAAGACACAGGTCGGACTTTCAATTTTGTTGTTTGGTACTCTGCAACCTCATTAGCTAGATTGTCTGATAAAATTTTACCCTAGTTGAAACTAGAACTCTCGGCTACTTCGTGTAGAAGTGGTACCTAGTCTGTAGGGAAATGGGTAGGTATTTTCCTCTTGAAGAGTCTACATAGAATCAGATCTATATACACCATGTACTCGTTCAATGAAGCTATGGCATAAATTCCATGGGTATTGGCTCTAAATCTTTCTAGAATTCCCCACCAGTCTTTGATTACATTTGGATATGTTTGATCGAATTCTGTACACTCCTTTCTTTGAAATTTTGCTATGAATTCAAAATTATAAATGTATTTAGAAGTGGGGGGCAGTTTGTACATTACTTGGATGTGATCGAGTCTAAACGAGCCGACGATGACCCCTTGGTTGTTTAGAATGCTCCTTGTCTGAATGTCGGTTTTCTCTAAAGCCCATCATACCATGTCATTATATGGCATGAGTCTCGGCCGTGTGGATATTTTTTGAAGATCAGACTCTGCTATGTCTCTGAGTTTATTTTTAGTCCTTTCATCTCCAAAATCGTCAAGGCAATTTCTAATCTCATAGTCTAAGGTTTCAAAAATCTTCCTCAAGGATTTGACTGAATCCACAACATGTGGAGTAGTGTCGGATATAACATCTCCATCCGGATTTGAGCTTTTTCCTACCTCCTCACTCTTCTTAGGCACTTTTCTGGGTGCCTTGATGTTTGTGCTAAAATGAAAACTTGTTGCAGAGAAGAAATGCATGAGTTCTTCTGAGTGTAACTCTCTCCTAGTCTGAAAGTAAGAATGAAATTCAAAATAAAAAACTGGTATTTCCCTTTAGCTTGTCTTAAATTTAGCATACTGATACAGGCGACACAGATTAAATGCTTTAATGGGGATGGTACACCTGGAGATACACACCTTATGTCAAAAAATATCACCATTAATCCGTTATATATACTGCCACATATCAGCGATTCAAAACTCGAATTTCGAAAGGACTGTCATCGAAAACTCCCGAATAGCGAAACACGAAAGGTTATTTAATACCGTTAATGCTCGTTTTAAAATTAAGTTAATTACATTTAAGCGCTTAATCCTTTTGGGATTTTGTGTTTCGGAGTTTCAAGCATCCTGCTCTCAAGAGGTATCACACAAGTGAATCCCGAATCATGAAACCATGATGGGATTTATTTAGGCCCTAACAACTTGTTTTAACCCTTTAATTAATCATGATCAGGGGTTAGTCTTTTATTTTCGTGTATTGGAGTATCGAGACTCTGACGTCTCTTTAATGCAAGAAATCACGAATCACGATGGGATCTATTATCATTAAACCTTCTTACTTCTTAATAAACATAACATTAGCTTTTAAGAATTTCGCGACTTCGAGAATCGGGGTTTAAGGAGGATCGAGGTCGACTCTTTGATTTCCCGAATCACGATTTATTAACAATCTGTTAAGTATGTTTTAAAACTTTAATTAATCATGATTAAAATATACTTCGTGAAAAGCGCGTCAGGACACTTGGAATGTTGCTTAAGTTGAGATGGTCGAAAAAGAACATGTGAAAGGATTAGAAAGCCTTTAATGTTTTTAATTATTACTTTAAAATCTGTTCAATTCCTTTTAAACAATCACTTTTTCGAGACTTTGGTACCGGGACTTTGGGTTTGTCATTAAAAAACATACTTTGTGAATAGCCGAACCCCAAAACCCGAAAATCCCGAAAGACCTTTTGACTTGTTTTTAGAACTAAGGGCGGCTCCGTAACCAGAGAAAAATGAAGACTTGGATTTATAGAAGAAAAATAAACTTTTTTTCAACATAGGCTCCATCTAGGGATCTCATCTCCCTGCGGGATGAGAAGAACAGTAGACCACGTGCCTTTATTGGGAAGATGGAGTCACTATTTTGTTTCAAAAACTTGTTCAGGAAGAAGGTGCAGAGGAAAAAGGGGGGTTTCATCTTTATCTCTGAAGGCTTTCGAAACTCAATTACTCTGTAATCTCAATTTTAGGCCATTTGACTTACTCTTTCCTGATATTGATTTCTGGTCTACTTAAGATAATCCAAACAACCTTAGGAAATTTAACAAGTTTTGTTGAACTTGCTTGCCTCCAAGTGAAGTAATTTTGATGTTTTTAATCAGGGAGTCATGCACGAACTTGGGATGTATATCGGGTTTCAAAGAAAAATAATTTACCAGAGTACAGTATAATTCATGTATAACAACCTTACAAATATCTTAGACATTGCTTCACTGCCAGCGAGCCTGTTCAGTACCCTGGTGAAGTTATCTGATTCCCTTTACTAAATTTCCTTTCACCACTTCAAATTGTAATTTTGCATTTAAATGCTGAGATGAGGGAAATCATTTTATGAATTTCCTTTCATCATCTATTTTTGGACTAGATGGGGGCAATCAATTTTTTTTGAATTTCCTTTCACCATCCATTTTATACTTTCTTTGACATGAAGTGGGGGCAATTAATTAGTATAAAGTATACCGGGGGTGATATCTATATATAATTTTGCAACAGAGGTCTGTCAACTCACTTTGATTACTCTGGGTCAGTTTCTTCTCAGCCTTCAAAACATCTTAGTCTGCAGGAAAACTTATGGGGGAATTTTATTTCCAGGGACCTTCTTTTGAGAAAGACTAACTTTTTTTAGAACCTGTTAAAAGAACCAAGGGAGTTAGGATTAACCTATACATATCTTATTTCAGTAAGATTTTGAAGAGTCATGAGGGCTTTCCTTTCCTTTAAAGATTCATTCGTCGGCCTTCAGAGCTTAAAGTGTAACCTCTCCTTCCTCTGTGGAAATCATGAGAAGTCGTTTGGAGTCAAGGGGGAAAATACCATAGATTGAAAAAGGATGATAGAGAAGGCTTTGGGTTTCATAAACATAGTTGCGGTAACACAAACCTAACTCTTGGAACCATTTCTTTGAGGTCACTTTACTTCTCCTGTTTGTTTCACTTATTTTTTATCTTATCCAGAGGATTCTTTATGATTCATAGAAAAATTCGTTATTTTGATGATACCTCGGGAGAATATATTCATACTCATGAGATTGTAGTTGCACCTAGGTGATATTCATTTGAAATCTAGACATCTTGAAAATTCATACCTTCACCTTACTGCATCATTCTCATCTTAGTAAATTATTTTTTTATCACTTGTTTCGAGCGAATCAATACGTGACAATCTGTTTTCTTCTTTTTGATGTTTGGGATATAGACCAAAATCCTGCAAGAAGACAACATGAAAAGCATTAGGGTTTTAAGATTGATAAAATTCAATGTGTTGAATATTTTATATCTCTATTTCTAGGAGACCACTAACCCGTTTTATTTGCGGTGAAAGTAAACTTTACCGAAAAACTATAAAAACAGAAAACATAAACTGGTATATACAGTGGAATTTTGGAAATTGTTTATTGCATATAGTGCTTCATATAACACCCGTTGATAGGGGCATTGAGGATTTTACCATCCAAATTTTCTATCAAAAATGAGTTCTTCCCTTCAGAAGCCGTGACTTTAAATGGTCCATACTAGATATGATCAAATTTTCCATGTTTTTCCGAGTCTTCCTTCCTAGCATCCCATTTCAAAACCAAATCGCCAGGGATGAATTCCCTATCCTTAGCCTTATGATCGAACAATGATTTCATGTTGTATTGATATTTCTGCAACCTTTCATCCACCTCAACCCTATTCTGCTAAACTTCAATCAGTTGATTTATTCTTCTTGTGACATGGTTTGGTTTTTCTTTTTCATCTTGCCAAATTTTCATCACAGGTAGATCCAGGTTTATGGGTAATACCATGTCATTCCCTTATACCATTTGAAATGGAGAAGTGCCAATTGATTTCTTGGTGCCTATCCGATTTTCCCACAAGGCATATTTCAAATGCACATGCCATGATTTTTTATTTTCGTTCAACACTTTCTTAATTATGGTAATTAAGATTTTATTTGATGATTCAGCAAGCCCATTGCCTTGCGGGTAGTATGTCGTGGAGTGACCCAATACAATATTGTACTTTTGACAAAAGCTGACCATTGCAATAGATTTGAATGCCTAGGCATTATCTGTAACTATCTTTCGGGGAAAACTGAATCTAGATAACACATTTTCTTCCAAGAGTCTATCACCACTGAATCTGTGGCTTTTCTGGTCGAAATAGCTTCTACCCATTTGGTGAAATAATCTTTAGTGGTCAGGATCCATTTGTGTTGTGCGCTGAAATGTGGATTAATTTTGCCTATAAAATCCAAACCCCATTGTTGGAATAGAGCTTCTGTTTTAACGAGGACCATAGGTAGTGCTGGGAGTTTCTGCTTGCCAGCGAATAATTGACATGAATTACAAGCTTTGACTTTGGCATTTACATCTGCAAATAATTTAGGTCAATAATATCCCGCTCTCAGGATTTTATAAGCCATTGCTCTCCATGAATGATGTCCTCCACACACTCCATTGTGGAATTAATTTACGACCTTTTCGATCTTTGATTCTACTAGACAGACCAGTAGAAATCCTAGAGGGTCTTTCCAATACAATTGGCTCTCTAAAATACAGTACTTCACTGCATGCAATTTTAATGTTCTAGCCTTAGATGGAGTCATATCACTTGGAAATTTCAAGGTCAACCAATAAGATACAATATCTTTGTACCACACTGAAGTTGTGAACTTTTCTTCTATACTGATTGTGGTTATTTGGTCGCCGAGTTCGTCCATATCCAAACATCCTTCATACTCTTGCAAAATATTTATACCGAGTGCTCTGGAATTTGATTCGGCTAGAAGCTTAGCCAAACCTTGTCCCTTTATGAGCTTTGTCGGTTTCACATCTAAATCGAATTCTTGAATCTTAGCAAGCCATCGACCCCTCTTCTTGTCACTATCAAGTTGAACCAATATGTCTTTAACGTAACTAGTGGGTACATATGAAATTATCTTGGAGTGTAACACGTAAGTTATGAAAGCCTTTAGTGCTTTCACCATAGCGTATGCTTGCTTTTCTATTATGTCATATTTCAATTCTACGTATTTGAGGCTTTTACTAAAGAACGTTATTGGTTGCTTGAAACCTTCTCCATTATTTTGTAGAAGTACTGCTGCGATTGTGTGTTTGGATGCAAATGAGGAGATCAAAAATTCCTTGAGATAATCAGGGCTTGCCAGTACAGGTGCTTCAGCTATAATTTTCTTGATGTGCACAAATGATGCTTTATCTTCAGCCGTACACTTAACTTTGATGTTCTTCTTAAGCATATATGTTATCAATTTCACGATTTCAGCGAAGTTCGGGATAAATCTTCTCAAAAAAATTATTTTTCCTAAAATGACCGAATTTATTTTACATTTCTAGGAATATTTATAGTGTCTATAGCTTCAACCCTTTTAGGATCAATTTTAATTCCGTCATGAGACACAATATGGCCCAAGAGTTTACCTTCTTGCATTGCAAAGTGTGACTTATTGGGATTTAGAGACAAACCAAATTTACGACATTTCTCGAACGTTTGCTTGAGATGTATCATATGATCTTCATCGGATTTAGAAAAAACGGTCAGATAATCAAGATAAATAACCACAAATTTATCTCTTTCATCGACAAAGGCGATATCCATAGCCCGCTGGAAGGTAGCACCTGCATTCATTAAACCAAATGGATTTTTGTCATACATAAATGTACCCCAAGAGGTGGTGAAGGATGTTTTTTCTTTATCGTCTTCGTTGAGAACAATCTCATTGTAACCGGAAAAGTCGTCGATCATGGACATTCTATTTTCTCTAACTAATTTTCTAAGACATGGTCCATTTTGGGTAGTAGATAATTGTCTTTAAGAGATGATTTATTTAAGTTTCTAAAGTTCACACACAGTCTGATTTCTCCGCTCTTCTTCCTGACTGAGACTAGGTTGGCTACCCACTCAAAGTACCTGAGTGGTACAATTATTTTGGCATCTAGGAGTTTTTTTACTTCTTTTTTGACCATGGGCAATAATATAGGATTGATTTGCCTAATATTCTGTCTAAAAGGTTTAACACCAGGCTTTAAAGGGATCTTGTGTTCGATCACAGTGGTGTCATAGGTTCTCAGCTCATCATAGGACCATGCAAAAACATCTTTATATCGCCCAAGTAAGTCTGTATGCTTACCTTTCATCTCAGGAGGGAGATACTTTGATATTTTTACCATTCTAGGTTCCTCTTTAGTGCCTATATCACAATCTTTGACTTCCTCTGGTTGAGGCTGCAATGTAGATTTCAATGGCATATCATTATGGTCGAATAATATTTCTAGGGGAATTAGACCTTTAGGGATTTGATTATTTTTTAGTACTAACATGCGATGATTTGTGATCTTATCTTGGAACTCTTGAGGATCTTCTCCTTCTTGCATAATCCAAGTATGATCATTATGGTTTTCTTGGTCGATGTTCATTTCAGCAAAGTCTTCCACTATTTCGAGGAATTTTCTGATTTGTTCATCATCTTCGAACACCTTCCATTGTTGTATATTAGTCGGTATGGAGGGTTTGTGCCTTATTTCTATGTGATACTTAACTTTTAAAGCTGTAGGAGGTGCAAAAGTTGAGGCTGCTTTGGCTAACGAATCAGCTTGTAGATTTTCTGTACGGGGAATGTAATGAACATTAACTGCCGAGAATTTTTTTTCCATTAAATCCCAGGCGCAGTTTCTATAAGACCTCAATCTCGAGTGTTTGGCCTGATACTGCCGATTTACTTGTTTCACAATTAATTCCTCATCTCCGTAGACTTCCAAGTTTTTTATGTTTAATTTTCTGGTCGCCTCTAATCCGAAAACCAGGGCTTCGTATTCGCATACGTTATTTGTGTAGTCCATGTACCACTAGTCTGTAAGAGAAATGAATGATAAAATCATCTCCAGGTGCTAAAAAGAATACTCCTACGCCTACTCCTTCACATGACGAAGCACCATCGAAATACATTTTCCAGATTCCAGTAAAGCACCATCGAAATACATTTTCCAGATTCCAGTACTATATACACTTTCTGTTTTTTTTTGTGACATCTTCAACACATTCATCTATATCGTCATAAATTGATAAAATACAATTTCCAAGATCTTGATCAGTGGCATAAACATGGTAATGGCTAGGATTATGTGGATCACTTACCGTGTAAGCCAGCTGCGTTTCTCGGTACAATCGGGTGAACTGTCCTCCGAAAATGGGAATCATGACATATGTCATGTCCAGCTGAAGCGATCCTCCAAGCTTAGAACCCCAAGACCTGGATAATAACATACCATACTTCGGAGGTATATCAACAATAGCCACATCCATCAGAACACTTTTTACTGGGATCTGTGCAAGATTTACTACCAAGTCTTTGATCATGCCCACACATTTAACTTTCCTCAAATCAAACGAATACAAGTCTCCGTACGACCTGGTAATTTCGAGGCCAAGTCTATCCATAATAGCCTTGGGCATCATGTTATGCGAGGCTCCATAATCCAGTATACAGTTATGTAGCAGACGATCGTGCACATTTAGTGTAATGTAGAAGGGAGCAACGGCATCTCTGGCCCCTTCAAAATGCATACCAAAAATTATATTAGGCTTATCATCTTCCAAATTTATGACGCCATCTTGACTTCCCATATCTGAAAAATTTATTATTTTGGTGATTTGTTTTTGGTAAACAGGATTCTTTGCTAGTTCAACCAGAGGTATCGGTATTTTTATTTTGTTAATCTCATTTTCTAGGTTGAAACCTCCTATGGTTTTTTTGGTTTCTTTGATTGGTACTTCGGTCTCCTTCTTTTCTGCTTTATTTGTTTGTATTGCTTTGTTTTCAGTTGTTTTTGTTCCTGCCGTCTGTGTTTCGGTTGTCTTAGTTTTGGCACCTTGTGGGTCAACTCCTTTTATCCCTGTGTTTTGTGTTTCAGTTTCCTTTGGAGTTGGTTTATATACTTCACCTCTTGACAGGATTTTCTTTGGTTGGGTAGTTGCCGTGTTTTTATTTTTAGGCCTTAGATTGTACTTATGTTGGAGCTCAACCATTATAGTATCGACTATCCCTTGATAGGCATAATCATCTGTATTATTTATGTTTCTATCCTCATTAAACCGATGCTATGTTTTTAAAGACCTCTCATAATATTGTCTAGTTAAATGAGGTTTATAACAATCATCACTGATATTATTAATATCTTCTTCTAAATCCTCAAATTCTTTCATGTCGTTACCTCCTATAAAATTTTCATTTTTTAAAGGAGTCTGAACCTTTTGATCTTCTTTTTTAATTTGTCTTTGTTGTATTTGGGGATTGGGGTTCCTCCTGAATTCTCTCCTGACAAACTGATCTTCTTTATATTGATCTAGTTCAATCTTTGAGATTTTATTTGACAGTTCTTTAGTTATATTTACCATATCATCCATCTTGTCATCTCTAGACCTCCTAGATCCGGAGGGCCCGACTTGTTCCCTAAATTGTTTAATCTCTTTGTTTCCCGTTTCCATTTTTGTTTTTAATTTTCCCGAAGCCATTATATTTGACTCGATTTCTACGGCATCGTCTTGCATTCGGGTAAGATCGACCGCTCTCCCCTCTCTCAACAATAGTGCGAAATCAGGTTCAAAAGCTCCTGCAAAGGTTACCTTTGTTGCAGGCTGGGAAGGTTTAACTTCGATTGGGATCTTGTTATATAATTTATTAAATCTTTGGATAAAAGTTGAGGCTGCTTTGGCTAACGAATCAACTTGCAGATTTTCTGTACGGGGAATGTAATGAACGCTAACTGACGAGAAATTTTTTTCCATTAAATCCTAGGTACAATTTCTATAAGATCTCAATCTCGGGTGCTTGGCCTGATACTGCCAATTTAGTTGTTTCACAATTAATTTTGCATCTCTGTAGACTTCCAAGTTTTTTATGTTTAATTTTCTAGTGGCTTCTAATCCCAAAACCAGGGCTTCGTATTCGCATACATTATTTGTGTAGTCTATGTTCCACTGTAGTCTATAAGAGAAAGGAATGATAAACTCATATCTAGGTGCTACAAAGAGTACTCATGCGCCTGCTCCCTCACATGACGAAGCACCATCGAAATACATTTTCCAGGTTCCAGTACTATATACACTTTCTTTTACCCTTTCTATTTTATTCTTTTCTATGACATCTTGAGAACATTCATCTATATCGTCATCAATTGATAAAATACAATTTCCAAGATCTTGATCAACGACATAAACAGGGTAATTGCTAGGATTATGTGGATAACTTACCATGAATGCCAACCGTGTTTCCTGGTACAATCGGGTGAACTGTCCTCCGAAAACGGGAATCATGGTGTATGTCATGTCCAGCTGAAGGGATCCTCCAAGATTAGCACCCTAAGACCTGGATAATAGTTTACCATACTTTAGAGGTATATTAGCAATAACCACATCCATCAGAACACTT
>CBVK0100885169.1:0-14800 GCA_900067695.1 Picea abies | reverse complement strand
CCCCCTCGAAGAGGCCCGTGAACATTGCTTTTAGATTCAAAGTGTTGTTTCTGTTATTATTCTCTTATCATTTCAGTGCTATTGTGGTGATGTTCTGGTTATATTGTTGTTATTCTGCCATTCTAGCATTTTATTTTTGTTCTGCATACATTTTATATCTGGTATATTGTACCTAAGTTATTATAATAGGAGATTTGACCCTCATCATTCATTCACCACTCTTAGGAAAACCTCTATAAGAATTGAGAGTGGTAAGGATCACTAAATGGGTGTTCTATTAGTCCAAAGAAATAAGGTATGTCTCTTACCCACATGCCAAGCAATAGTTAAACAAAGAGCGGACCACATGGCTAATGAAGGGGAAAATTTTCCAAAATACTGATCGTTTTGAAGGATGGTAAGGGGGACACAAGAATACCCTCTTGCCTTGCCATAATTATGGTTTCAAAGATGTCGCCTCATCCCAAGGGGGACACACCTATTGGACTTGAAGGAGGTAGACATTCCCTTGCCACTTATCACATCTCTTCCATGTGGAGGAATGACACATTCAAGCATCTAGGCTTTCCTCCCTCCATATATCTTATTATAATGACGATGGGCATTACCTCACACATCTTTTTGGTTGATCCTCCTACATGCGATCCTTTAAATCCAAACTAGTAGTCAATTCTTGTCATACCAAGTATGGGAACTAGAGAAGGAAATGGGGTTTATAATTGAGCCCTAGAGATTGACACTCATTCTCATTCATGCCTATAGAGAATTTAGTTTTTTGGATTTTTGTATTGGAGAAGAGGGAAGTTTGATGGTTGCTTCATTTCAAGGAGGCTAGCCCAAGACACAACACATCCCACTATTGTTGTTGCTACTACATACAAGGTGAAATGAAGGGTTTAAGGAAATGCCTAGACCATTGGGAGCAAGATATAGAGGAGGTTATGGGCCTAACCACTTCTTCGAATCTAGAAGGGGGAAAACAGAAAAAGTCCTTGGCTTGAATAATAATAGAGGAAATTGCATAAGAAACTAAAATGTCATGGAGGTAGGGAGGCTTCTCCTGGACTCAAGGACTAGGAAAAGGAATTGCAAGAAACTCGTATAATGTTGTGAAGACAACAACTGGAATACTCTACTTCATTATATGCCCTCTTAAACCTAATGAATCACATTGCTACACACATCAATATACCCCCTACTCTTGGCCTACCTAACTCTTCAAAAGACACTTCTATTGTTTCCCAAACTAATGACTCTATAAACTCTCTTAGGAATTTGGAGGTGGCCTAGAAATCTAGGTGGATAATGTTGTTGATGCCTCTTCCAAACATTAATTTATGTTTTGTTTCAATTAATTGTTTGTTAAACTATTTTTTTTGTTGCACCAATTTATAAGGATTTATCTTTACAAACATTTAAGCATGGTATTTAGGATGGTTCGACTTTTAATTTTAGTGGTTTCTCCTTTGTTGACAATGGCACAAGATGGTCTACTTTTGAAATGTATAATTGTTGAATTGGTTTGGCAGCAACACTTTTTTTAATATATAAACCAAATGTTACTATGAAAAAAAGATAAGATAAATAGTTATATCTAATCTAATATATCCTAGCAATCCATTCAAACACCTGATTTACATAAATTGCTAGAGTTAAGTATATGCTTTAATAGTTTACTGTGATACTAGTACATCTGTCTCGTGTTCAAGGCAATTGCCAAGGTCAATTGTGTTATTGAAAATGAAATAGGATAGTATATTATTTAATAGTTTAGTGTGATAGTAGTACATTTGTCTCATGTTCCAGGCAATTGGCAAGGTCAATTGTGTTATTGAAAATGAAATAGGATAAATAGGAAATATAACTACAATTGTACAAGATATGTAATGTAAGTTAGCAAATAAGAAATAGATTGGACATCATTATATGTCTTTTTCTTTTTTAACTCCAAAGTAAAAATCATAACTTTATATAGAATAAAAAAGTGATATATTGGATCACTTCAATCACGTTTCAAAATATATCTAGCAAAAGCCTATATGCTTCCTACATGATCATATATCATCTTCTATATATCAAAAAGAGGCTTGTAGCATACCCTTTTAAATTTCACTATTAGTGGCTTCGAGAAAAATATTTTAATGATTTAGTGTGTGAGCTATGGAGTGACCCGAAATTCTTATAGGAAACAGACTGCCAACGTCAGTTTATCTGGAAGCTGAAGGACTTAAAAAATATTACAAAGAGATGGGCAAAAGAAAAAAAGGACCGGGATGCAAAAGAATTGGATTACTTGGAAGGTAACATAAAACTATACATTCAGAGACTCTTGAAAGGTTCCAATCTTTCTGAGGTCAAGTTTTCTCTTATTAAGTTTGAAGCTGAAAGGAACAAGATTTTAAAATCTCAAGAGGAATTGTGGCACATTCGGAGACGAGCCATTTGGGTTCAAAGCGGTGATCTAAATACTAAGTTCTTTCATTAGTATGCTAACCACAAGAGGAATAGCAAACATATATGGGAGATTAGTGATGATTTAGGAATTATGCATAAAGGCTAGGAAGCTATTGAGTCAGAGGCAGTAAATTATTTCAGAAGTTTCTTCAGGTCTTCAAATAATGACATTTATACAGAACAAGTTGAAGTGGTTAGTCTATTCACAAGGATGATTAATGGGGATGAAGAGAGATATCTTTGCAAGCCTGTAAAACTTGAGGAATTAAAATCGATTCTCTCCTTGTTTAAAAAAGACAAAAGTCTCGGGCTAGATGGCTGGACTGTGGAATTTTCTTTACACTTCTTTGACCTTGTAAGTGAGGACATTCTGGCCTTGGTGGAGGTAGCTCGGACCTGTGGGTGTATAGTTGGAAGCATAAACTCTATGTTTTTATCATTAATCCCTAAAATCAATAAACCTCAACAGTTTGAGGATTACAGGCCAATATCGCTTTGTAATCTAGTTTACAAGGTGATATCTAAAGTGATAGCTAATAGGATTAAACTGACTCTTTCAAGAGCTTTGTCAGCAGAACAACTAGGTTTCCTGGAGGGGCGCTAGATACACGATGCTATTGGGACAACTCATGATTGTATTCATAGTATTAAGAAGAAAAGTTTAAAGGCTCTCATCCTAAAACTTGACTTGCAGAAAGCATACGATTACATTAGTTGGGACTTTCTTAGGATGGTTCTACTTCAAATTGGGTTTGGATTGTAATTAACTAATTGGATCATGGCGTGTGTGAATACAACATCCTTTGCAATGTTAGTTAATGGGGAGGCATCCAAATTTTTTAAAAGTGGTAGAGGCTTGCGTCAAGGATTCCCATTGTCTCCACTCCTCTTTATTTTGGTGATGGAAAGCTTAAGTCTATTATTAAAATCAAGCCAACATGAAGGAATCATAAAAGGTATTAAAGTATCCAGAGTTATAAAGATTCTACATATCTTGTTTGTAGATGATATTTTAATCTTATCAAATGCTACAGTGCAGGAATGGAAAGAAATTGAGAGATTTGTACAGTTGTTTTTCTCAATCACTGGATTATTGATAAACCATTTAAAATCAACAGTTCACTTTTGTGGATTACTGGATCAAGAAGTTCAATATTTCAAACAGTTTCTTTCATATAACTTCTCTAACTTATCTGTGGGGTTCAAATACCTGGGGTATTTTTTAAAAGTTGGTTTACAGAAGAATGAGGAATAGACATGGCTTCTAACTAAAATTTAAAAGAGGATAAAGCATTGGAGCTTTAGATGGTTGTCTTTGGGGGGTAGGTATACTCTTTGTAAAGCTGTATTGGAAATTCATCCAGTATATTGGTTATCCCTGGCTTCTATCCCACTTTATATTCTTCAAAAGATAAGGAAATTATTGTTCAACTTTTTATGGAATGGGAGTGGTGAATCAAAACATTATCATCTATGCGACTAGGAGGTTCTAGCGTAACCAAAAGGCTTTGGAGGTTGGGGATTTCGTAATATATTTTCCTTTAGCAAAGCGTTGGCGGCATCGACATTGTGGCATGTTCTAACCAAAGATGGAATATGGCATAATGTGATTAAGGGTAAGTATTTTCCATATACCACTATCAATAATTGGCTCAGATAAGAATCATTTCATCAACCAGGGGCTTCCAATATATGGAACAACCTGCTTAAATAGGTCCATTTGATTAATAATTGGATTTGCTGGAAGCCTGGCATGGGTCATCGTGTGGCTCTTGGAAGAGATAGAATTCTGGGTATGGGAAACTCTTCCTTTCTATCCCTTCAACTCCTCAATGCACCCAAGAGGAGTCACTTTTCGGTTTTGGCTCAGGTTTAGAAACCTCATGAACATGATTCATTATTATCGACGTGGAGCAGTAGCTCTGATTTGGTTATATGAGGAAGTCGTGCGACCGAATGGGATCGATTTAAGAGAGCACTTCAAGCATAAAGAATCACTCTTACTGAGAGGGAAGACGAGCTACAATGGATAGGGGGTGACTCCATAGATTCTCTTTCAGAAAAGAATGTATATGGGGCTATATTTTCTATCCAAAATCAGCTAAGGATCTCAGGTTGGCAAAAGCAAATGTGGAAGTGGAACATACAGTGAAAAATAAAATTATTCTTGTGGTTGGTTGTGAAAAATAAGATATTGACATGGAAGAATCTCCAGCTCAGGGGGTGGAATGGTTCGGGACTATGCCAACTTTGCAAAAATGACAGTGAAGACAATGTACATCTCTTTATTTTTTGTCCTTTCACAAAACTGATCTGGGAAAAACTTAAGTCATTTAAAAAGAATCTACAAGTTTGGAGAGGAAATGACTTAGATGAATGCTTAACAAATTGGACTTCGGATAATAGTGTTTCTCCTTGCCTTGCGGCCAACACCTGCTTGTTTATTTGGAAAGAGAGAAACATAATGATCTTCGAAGGTAAGGAACCTTCAGTATACTCTATGGTCATAAAGGTACTAGGAATTTATCATTCCCAAGCGAGCAATTTGGTCCTTCCTACTATTTGCTCTTGTTGGATAGAAGAAACTCTTGAGTTTCCATTGGCGTGTTTTGATGGAGATGCACAGGTGGATGGGTATTGTTGTGGTGTGGGGGGTATTACAAAATGCTCAACATCTTTAGTTTACAAATGGTTTTTGAATTGTGGTGTTGGAACAAACAAAAAGGATGAACTTATGGGGGCATGGGCTACTCTTTTCATAGCAGATCATTTGTTTGTTCACCAATTGTAGGTATTTGGGGACTCAAAAGTCATCATAAATTGGTTAAACAAGAAGAGTAATTTGTTGGGGACTCAAAAGTCATCATAAATTGGTTAAACAAGAAGAGTAATTTGCGTGTTAGCTCCCTTGATGGATGGAAACAAAGAATCAAGTTGCTAAGGAAGAATTTTAGGGCCACAAAATTTTATCACATTTATCGAGAATTTAACAAGGAAGCGGATGAGCAATCCAAAAAATCTCTCTTGGCTCTTGAAGGCAATATCGAGCTTCAAAAGTGGTCTAGAGGCACAACAGGCCAGCATAGTATCATCAACATATATTAGTTTTTCTTGCTTTTTGTTGGGAATTTTTTCTCAGACTTTAGTTCAGGCAGCATTATCTACAATTTTCTTTTTGGTCTGTGGTGGCAAGATTTTATTTGGTATCTTTTTTTTATGGTTTGTATTGGGAGTATCTAAGTTTTTTTCGGAACTCTTTATATGACCCTATTGGGAATGTAATATTTTTGTATCCCCCGGATGTTTCAGACTTCAGTCATGTAGCTACCACATAAATGGATGTTGGACTTGTGATGTAAACTTTATATTTCTATTAATATAATGGTGATAATTTTCTTCTGGAAAAAAAGAGAGGCTTGTAGCCCTTCCACATCAAAATTATATATTACACAAAAACATCAAAGTTTATGGATCGAAGTCAAACATTGATTAGAATATATAATCGTGCAAGAAACCAAAATCAAAATCAAGATCATTGGTTTAGCCTCTATGAATGTGAGATTGCAATATATTTTATTATATATTAACTTTAATATTATTTGTATTAATTATATCGTACATTGTTTAGAGACGTGATTATATTCATTCTTGTGTATACTCACTATTGTAAACTTATTTGGACATCGAATAATAAATAAATGAATATTGAATATATAAATTCTTATATATCTTTCGTGTTTCCTTGCAATTGGTATCAAAGCCAGGATGGGATTGGACACCATATCTTCTACACTTACCAACATTTGATAGTTTCCTAGCCAAATTTCCAGGCGAAGAGGATGACATTGTGTATTTGCAAGTAAGACAGGATGTG
Source organism: Picea abies (assembly GCA_900067695.1). Classification (NCBI taxonomy): domain Eukaryota; kingdom Viridiplantae; phylum Streptophyta; class Pinopsida; order Pinales; family Pinaceae; genus Picea; species Picea abies. The sequence goes on along the minus strand of CBVK0100885169.1, from coordinate 8,472 downwards.
AACAAAATCACAATTGCTCTATAAAGGGAGGAGATTCAAGAACTAGACAACTCAAAATCCTTCATGACAACATAATAACATGTCAAGTGAGTCCTACTTGTATTGTCATATGGGCTTATTTCCAAATGAAGTCCAACAACGAATAAATCAATGTTTTGCATACATGATCAGCCTCAACATGAACGATCTCAATGAATGGAACAACCAAGTACCCCTCGAAATTTTGGAGGAGACATTAGACATCGAAATGAAAGAAGATTATTTCAATATAATTCCTTTAATACACTGATATCATTGGATTTTGGTGATTGTTTGTGGGCTCAAGCCGCGAAGAGATGCAAATCTTCCTGGTGTCCCTTGGAGACTTTCATTTGTATTGCATTTCAATTCTCTTGCACACGTTGGAATAAAACAATTTCATCGATATGCCATAGCAAATATTGTTGCTAATAAGGCCCACATAGATGCAAAAAACGTAAAATGGTATCAAATGCGGTCTCCTCAGCAGTCGAATAGCTTGGATTGCTAGTTTTATGTTATGAGATTTGCAGTGGATTTTGTGAAGAATATAATTTCACCTCGTTCTTTACCAATGCATGTTATTTTCCACCTATTACATTCTTATTCACATTATGACAAGTGCGAGGGAAGAGGAAGATAACGAAGGGTGAACGAAGGTAGCTAAAAAAGCTCAACAATAATTGAAAGGATTTATTGGATCGGTCCAACCAGAGGAGAAGGATTGGACGGATGCATTTTCTGAAGGAAAACCATGCACCATTGAAACTATTCCCTACTATACTCTGGAGGAAATTTTAGAAGTGGTTGGAAATTATTACAAGGTTAAGATGAGAAATCTAGTGAGAACACCACCCATGCCATGTGAATATGTAAGGAACCATTGGAAACGATTTTTCTAAATTTGGGAGGTTACAACATCAATACAGCCAGGGCATTTCTTTTTTCTATTGATAGCTTCGTGCAATTTAAAGTTTGGGTTTTTGGTTGGAAATTATTACAAGGTTAAGATGAGAAATCTAGTGAGAACACCACCCATGCCATGTGAATATGTAAGGAACCATTGGAAACGATTTTTCTAAATTTGGGAGGTTACAACATCAATACAGCCAGGGCATTTCTTTTTTCTATTGATAGCTTCGTGCAATTTAAAGTTTGGGTTTTTGGTTGACAATATTGTAATAGTTAAAAAAACGAAATGGATGTGGATTCAAGCTCCCACCAACAACGAGAATTTTACTTTGTTGCATACCCATTTTTGGAGTTGCCTAACTCGAAATTAGGCGAGAGAGATTTTGTAGAGGATTGTAAAATCACTGCTGAAATAGATAACTGCTTCATAGCCAAAAGAAGAGAGTGGCAGGAAGTTCTCGAGAAAACAAAACCTCTCCTCATTGAAGAAAAATTCTACAAAGAGCGACGCAGTGAAATAAGTAAAAGGTTCTCGGAATTGAAGTTCAATTTCAAGAATATAAGAGTGCCACCAAATGTGGGGGGAAACAACAATATTTTCTCATCTAAAGTCGAGATTGGTCGAGAGGTGAGAAAACTAGAGTCACAAATAAAGGAAGGGTGGAATACACAAGTGGAAGAGAACCACCTGTTGAAACACATAAAAGATATGGAGAGATCAAGAGGACAAATTTTGAGTATTGAAGATTGGAACCTTAAAAGGAAATTGAAATATCTATGGAGGAAGACCTCCAATATTATAATCATTACATGAATGATACCTATCCATATATTGTTGAACGACATACTCACTGATATCAAAATAATGAACTTTGTTTGCAAATGCAGTTCATGACGAATGATGTGATATTTGATTTCTACAGGGCCAACCAGAACATTTTTGATCTGGAAAAGAGGTCCAAAATTGAGGTTGAAAAATTCATGAGAATGTGGAATGAAAATGAGGAGTTTAAATCCAAGTATTCATCTTTACCCATGCTTTGAGGAAGAAGCTTTTTAGGAAGGGATGACTTGTAATATACCTTATTGTATATTACCTTTAATGTTGTTTGTATTAATTATAGTGTCCATGTTAAGTCGCATTCATTGTTTAAAAACGTGACTATATTCATTCTTGTGTATTTATACATACTATTATAAACCTATTTGAACATTGAATAATAAATAAATGAATATTGAATATATAAATTCTTATATTTCTTTCATGTTTCCTTGCATAGATACTATAGAACCATATGACAAATAATTCCTTGAATTATATGATGCCCAACATAGATAGAGATTAAATGCAACATAAAGTAGATTAAGAATAAAAGAATCTAGGGATCTCACAACTATATTGATGTCAACTAAAGGTAGATATATCAAAATCAAAGTATAACTTGAAACATCTAAGAGAAACAAGTGAAGGAAAAAAACTTGAATGGTTGGGGTCATAATGTTGCAAGCTGACATGGCGAACTAGTATCGCCATAACTATCAAAATAGCTCAAATGTTTGTTAAATTTAGAGTAAGAACAATAAGTAACTTTTTTTTATACGAGTAACTTTCTTAGAATAAGAACAATAAGTAAAAAAATTAAAAAGGGCCTCATCAAAAAAATAAGGTAAGGATTAATGAGCCACTGTCACAAGGATGATGAATATTCATTTAAAAATGGTCAAAATTGATGTTGACGGGATAAATAAAAATGGCCTCATCAAAAAAATTAAAAAAGCCCTCATAAAAAAATGTTAAGGATTAATGAGCCACTCTCACAAGGAGGATGAATTGTACACCATGAATTAAATGGCAATTTATGTAAGACAAATACAACTAAGAAAACTAGTGGATGAGTTAAAAAAATCAATTTCACTATTAGGTACGAGTTAAAAAAAAATAAAAAATAAAAACAATTTTATTATTAGATATGCAATTATAACTTTATTGTGCCCTTCATAGTAGAGGAGTTCACCACTATCACAACATAAAGTTGAGTCTACTAGTATGAACACTAATAGTGATAAGGCAAGGTTCTAAGAATTTTACATGGATTAATAACACATTTTGTATTGGTCTCAAAGTAACATTTATAATGTTGAACCTAAGCATTTTAGATATTTTGCCGGTGTATAGAGGTTTATTTTTTCATTTTGGAACTAACCAAGTGTGTACTTCTTATGAATCATTTATACTCGCATCTACAATGAATTTAATGTAATGGATGTAAATAATCGGTAAAATGTTTTCTTAAAATTTGAATTTAATGTAATGGATGTAAATAATTGTTATAATGTTTTCTTAAAATTAGATTAAATTGTACATTTTTTAATTTACTAGTGCAAAAGAAAATATTAAAAGATGATATCTTGATTAATGAATATATATATATATATATATATATATATATATATATATANNNNTATATATATATATATATATATATATATATATATATATAATTGTTTTTTAAAGTTTTTAATATGTATCACAACATTTAAGTGCACTGTAGGAAGAAGTATCAATGAGATGTGTATTTATACGCTAATAAGCTAAAATGAATAATAAGGTGGGGTATATAATGTAAAAGTAGATAAAAAATAAAGTAAATCATAATATATGTTTGGCTTCGCGGTTGGGACATATTGTTATTATGCATATATCTTACATTTAATCCATGTGTGAATAAAAAGGAAATGTATTAGTGATGATCTATTAATAATGTCTGAAAACTGTGAGGTGAAATATGTGGGATCCAAATTCGATCTTCATTATTATGAAGATAAAATAAAATTTATAACATTATGATATTTATGCAAGTTGATATAAATTAGTGGTATGTTAATTTTAGATTAATAACTATAATTATAAAATATTATTAAGATTTTTTTTTGAATTTTTTATTAATATGAATCTGATAAAAAAAAATCTTTTTTATTTGAAATTTGTGTTCATATGAATTTAATACGAAAAATTATCTTTATTTTCCTTGAACTTTGTGTTAATATGGATTTGATATTAACACAATACGGTTTAAGTTTTAATTTACCATGAACCCAATCATGTCTTTTCAAGAGCATGCATTCGTAATGTGTGAGAAGATCAGAGAAGCTTGTTTCATACCTGATCATTTGTCAAGAGTAGAAGATAATGGTGGAGGTGTTTTATAGCATTTGTACAACTTAAGAGGCAAAGTTGTTTCATGTATATTGAAAGGATTTTGGAGTGAGAATATGGACTAAAAACTTTATTTGCTAAAAAAAATCATAGCTTGGCAAGGAAGACATCAAGATTAGTGTTGGGATGGATAAAATTTTAAGACGTTGTGTAGAAGTAGAAAATATGACTCATAGCTTGGCAAGGAAGACATCAAAATTAAGAATCTTATATAGTGTTGGGATGGATAAAATGTTAAGACGTTTTGTAGAAGTAGAAAATATGATTAAAGTTATATTAGAAGTATATGGAGGAACACCATAACAATCCTTTTCTCTAAGATATAACGATCCTTTTGTATATAGTGTTCTTCATCACTGATGAAGAGTGACAATTGTCATCAAGAGGTAAGAATATCACACAATATGGATCATTATAGTTGGTATCATATTTTACCAGTGCAAGCCTTGGAGCATATATTTTTTTGGGCCTTTCACATAAGGAAAATGGATGTAATAAATGATGTAATAGAAATATAAATATATTGATGCATTTATAATTTTTTACCAAGTGGATTAAATTCAATAAAGTAAAAAAAGAATCGATAACTAAGATTGTTAAACTTTTTTAGTTTGTTTTTAGCTAAATAGGAATAATTTTTCAAATTATTTTAAATGGGAAACATAATTTTATAACAATTTTGTTTATAGTATTAATGAAAGTATTCAAATGTAACAAGGTCATTTAGCTCGGTGGTCTACTTTTGGGAAATGTAACAAGGTCATTTAGCTCGGTGGTCTACTTTTGGGTGGTTGAGTGCTTTGAACTTTATGCAAGAGGTCTCAAGGTTGATCCTTGAGTTGGTTGTCTTCATTATGTGCCTTACTCAATGTCCATGCCAAGTCAAGTGTTGCAATTAGCGGCGACAAGTTTACACGGGATACCATGCATGAAATACAAGAAATCACACAAAAATTTCTCCATGAAATTTTCCTTGGAAAAAAACAACAAAATACCAATACACCATACTATTCCAGAGCCAATGGAAATGTATAAAGTACCAAAAATGTCTTGGTGAGAGCACATATGTATGTGACATGTAAATAATTAAACCAATGAACCAATTACATGCATTTATGTGAGCATATAAGTTGATACTTAAGTTCTCTATAGGAATCACACCCTTTGAGTTGGACTTTGGATAGGAAGCCATAACATGGATGAAATTATGGGTTTCATGTTTCACATGTAATTCGAATCAAATAGTGGCATCCCAATAACTCTCTAAACTATTGAATCCATGTGATAGAGTGGGAATTTGATGAGTTATAGACAATCAATAAGGAATATAATTATAATAAATTCAATAATTCATAGTCCAAGGAAGTATTCAAAGTCCTTCTATTAGATAGTAATCAGAAGGACAAGCTAGATTATATATAAACAAGGGACTTATAATCCACTCATTTCACCAACATGGATCTTCTGCAAAAACAAAATTGTGTTCTATGTTTTTGGTGCAATTCTTAGTGCAAATTTTTGCAACCACTAATCAAAAAGAGGCATATGAGGATGGTGTTGTTCTCTATTGATTCATTGTTTGGTTACTTGCTAGCAATTCCAACTAAGTAGCTATATCTCTATTTAATAGAGGCGCACCAAATATATTCTCATGTTGAATTAGTCCTTTGTCTTATAACACATCCAATGCAAGAGTCAAAAATAAAATTAAAAAAACCAATTCAAATTTCTAATTGAAGGAAAATTCTACTCTTGAGATGTGCATGCACAACACTAAGATAATCGATTATCTGGTGCTCAATACACATTTATACACCCCATATGTTTGGTTGTTGATAACATCAATTCTTATGGTCTTAAGCATTCAACCATTACACATAACATTGTGTATATAGTGTACATAACAAGCATTGCTAAAAAAAAATCCAATAACTTTTCAATCTAGCTACTCTATTGAATCAAGGATAGCATTATAGTTTCATAGTGACATGGCACACATGCATACCTTATATCAATACAATTAAAGATGTAATAGAGCTATGGGTGCAACCAATGATTCAATTAAGAGTTTGATTGGGTTGTATCAAAGGTCCCATGCAACATTCAACCAAATATATTAACCCAACAATCAAAGAAATTATCAATGTAAATTATTTCAGTGTTGTGGGTATATGGACTATGTCATCCATTAAAGACAAGCCCAACCAAAAGCAATTGGAAATGGTAATCCTCAATTCAGTAGTTGAGGTCGTTCTCGTATTCTCACTTCCCTAACCTAGGCAATCAATAATTAATGTGTCAATTAATTGGCCACAAATAGAGCATAATTATTACCAGCAATCATACCAATCAACTTAGCATTGTAGCTTGTCAATTAAATAACCATGCATCAAATAATTGAGATTTGGTTTGTAGCTTTAATTAAACAAAGACCAATGGCTCCGGAAATAATAAAAAATTGTAACTAAGCGTCGATATAGTGCACCAATGACCATGGCAATGGATTTCATTATTGTAGTAAATAAATAAATGAATTGGTGATGGAATTTACACTCATCTACCAGAAAATAACACTCATTTAGAATAATTCATCAACCATAGAGAATATAATGCACCTTAGACATACATATTTTTACCTTGGAAACTCAAATGGGAAAACTAACATTTGATGGGATTTGATTATTTCTCAAGAAATAATTACAAAGGGTGAGCTATGCGCTCTTAAATGAGATTTGGATGCATGTGTACTCACTAATAGTATTTGCAGATGATATGGTTCATGGAAAATCTTTTGCTCATGTGTGGATAGGCTCAATGGCTCATTTGTCCTCTAATCTTCAAGCAAATTGCTTCTTTGAGCCCTCTTCTTCTTCACTTCTTCTTCCCAAGCTTCAATTCTCCCATGGTTGTGGTTGGTTGTCCTTTCCATCAAGCAGTCCTTTCCAAGTGCTAGTGCAATTTGGGTGGTAGAAACATCCCATGGCTGCCATCTTTCAATATTCTATAAGCAAGTTTGAGTAATGGCTTGCTACCCACTCCTTTTTTTATTGCCTTTTCCCATTCTCCTCAAAGTGCTATAATATCCTTCAAGGCCATGAAATCAATGGTTTTGATACATATGATCATAAATGAAGGACTTATATCCCACTCATTTCACCAACACAGATCTTATGTGGAAAAAAAATGTGGTTCTTTGTTTTTGGTGCAATTATAAGTGCAAATATTCTCAGTTGTTAATCAACAACGAGCATTAGAGGATGGCTTTGTTATGTTTTGGTCCATTGCTTGGTTGCTTGTTTGAAATGCCAATTAAATAACTAGAGCTCTATTTAACAAAGGCACACAAATATGTTCTCAAGCTGAATTTTTCCTCTATTAAAGACATCCAAAGAAAGAGTCAAAAATTAAATAAGCTAAAATTCAAATTGGCAATTGAAGGGAAATTATTCTCTTGAGATGTGCATACACAACACTCGAGTAATCGATACTCTAGTTCTCAATATACATTTATAAACCCCCATACATTTTGTTGTAGCTAATATTAATGCATGTGGTCTTGAGAATTCAACCATTATACATAATGTTGTGTATATAATTTACACAACATGCATTAACAAGAAACCAATGACTTGGAAAACTAGCTACTCTATCGAATCAAGGATAGCACTATAGTTTCATAGTGACATGGCATACACACATACTTTCTATCAATTCAATTAAAGATGCAATAGAGATATGGATGCAGTCAATGATTCAATTAAGAGTTCAATTAGGCTATATCAAAGGTCCCATGCAGTGCTCAAGAAAATTCAATTAAGAGTGTGCTAGGTGGGCACACCAGAACAATTCATTAAGCTTACAAGGAGTAATGCAAGTGAAAGCACGCCAGAGTTGTTGAACACTTTGAGGAAGGAAGCTCTACAAGGGATGCATTGAGAAAGTGCAAGGAGTGTGCCAGAGATAAAGAGTTTAAGTCTGAGCTCAAGAGGAAGAGCGTCAAGCTGTCAGGAGACCAGAAAGTTGTAGTGAAGAAGCAAAGGGTCGATACCCTTTAGAAGTTTGAGCAATTACAAAGCTCAGGAAAGTTAGTACAGGTGTGCACAGAATCCCTGCGAGGTGTGCATAGGTTGAGAACCCATTTAGGTTTGAAATTGTGGGAGAAGCACAAGTGGGTGCTCACACTTCACCAAACTTTTGAAGAAAGCTCAGGAGGAGTAGCATTTTTCCAAACATCAGCCTAGGTCGAGCAATTGAGCTCACAGAAGTGATTCAAAGGTTGAGGCATTTGGACAATTTGATAAAGCCATTGTCGAAAGGAAAGTGCA
>CBVK0100885168.1:0-15886 GCA_900067695.1 Picea abies | reverse complement strand
GTGCAGGGGAGGAGAAGCTACATCAGCCATCAGATCTGTTGTTAGAAGAGATCTGAACAATCATATTAGAGTCCAGCGAAAAGAGGAGCATGCACAGAGGAGAATAGATCTCAGCCACTAGATCTGGGCACATGGATTATGAGCCGTTGGATCCAGGTAAGTAGCATGGGATCTAACCCTTAGCATCCTTCGGACTCCAAAACTCCGGAAGTCTGAAGGTTTCTCATACTTAGGTGCAAAGGAGACAAGTCTCTTGATGTCCCGGGGAGAAGAAGTAGATCTGGATCGTCCATCAATCAAGACACGCATCTGTAGATCAGAGAAGGTTCAAAGCCTCAATGCTCTAGAAGAACAAGTACACAGGGCGGGTAGAGTTTGGGAGACCTGAAGCTCTGAAGTCCCATAGTGCATCCCAACCATTGAAGCAGGAGGATAGGTGCCATTAGATCCTAGAGTCCAGAAGGTCGACACTCCGAGAAGAAGGAAGTTTTGTGGTAGGAGTTCTTAGGAATCCCAAAGCCCCAAACAATGGATCCCATCCCCACCGTTGAACTCGGTGGACAAGTGTCACTAGATCCAGCACTTCGAAGGTGAGGCACTCTGGAGGAAATTTGGGCAGAAGCAGTTGGGGTCAAGAACACCTAGAGGCCCAGAGGTCGGAGTTCATCCGAGTCATCCATCATAGTGCACACAAGGCGCCAGATCTAGAAGTCCGGCGACTGAGTACTCTGGAAAAGGCGCCAGATCTAGAAGTCCGGCGACTGAGTACTCTGGAGGATTGGAAGTGTCATGCTTTGAAAATCCCCGAAGCCCAGACTAGCATAGTAAATATCCACCACTAATCTTAGTGGACAAGTGTCAACCAATATAGGAGTTTGACACTCTGGAAAATCCGAGTAGAAAGTGGTTTGGGGTTGAGGACTCCTTAAGGCCTGACAGAGTCACTCTCAAATGTGGATTGGAGGGGGACATGTGGCAGAAGACTTGGGGATCTAGATGTTTGGTACTCTGCAGGTTTTTGTTGGAAGGATCACTAAGGACTCTCAAAGCCCAAATCCCCGGAGCCAATCATAGTCGTTGGCTACCAATAGAAAAAGGATCATTGATCTCTTGTTGTGTGTGTGTATTCGGTGGTCCAGCGGTTCGACAAATCTGTGGAGTAGTACTACGAAAAGTTCTGAAGCTCGGAGCATGGAGCAAATCTCGTCCATCCATCATCAGGGGCACTTATCAATACATGAGGCAAGGTCTGCAAGTTCGAAAGAATTGGGTACGGAATAACGTGGGTTGAGGACTCCTGAAGGCTGGAGTCCCAAAGCGGATTTCCATCATTGGTTGCTAGAGAGTGGAGGACCGTAGATATTGGCCTTCAGAGGTTTGCCAATTCGACACTCCAGGGAACTGGAGGTGCAGTGCTACAGGAAGTATTGAAGCCAAAAATTGTGAAATGGATATAAGTTGTTGATTTGAAAGAGGAATGGGAGTCATCCAATCTACTTCATAGTTTGGCTCTCCGGAGGTATAGCGTGTTTGAGTAGGCAGAACAATTGAAGCCTGAAATACTGAAGTTGTTTTTGCATTGTTGATCATGCCAGGTATTGTGGACCGTTGATCCTTCTTGTTGTTCAGAACTTTGCCCATTTAGTTGTTCAGAGGGATTGGAAACTTGGGGTGTTGAATCTCTCGGAGCTCTGGAGCACCAGAAGTAACATGCATTATGTTAAGCGCCTAGACACGGACAGGGTCATATGAGGATTCCCGCTAGGAAAAAGGGGCTAGGGGGGGAGAATTTGATTTTGCAAAGGTAACAAGAGGTTGGCCCATGATTTTTAGCCTGAAGCCACGTGGAGGACTTCATTGATGTATAAGGGGCCCTTGCTAAATGATTTTAATGCACAGGGTGTTGACGATTGAAATTGCAACGATGAATTTTGCCCGCAAAGGATTCCTAAGCTCTATTATTTATTTATGATAATAATAATAAACTAGTAGGTGGGACCCCCTTGTAGAAAAGAGGCACAAATATAGACATGTTACGCTTATATGTTGTTGTTGTTATGATGTTTCCTACACCGTCCTATACATTTGATGATGCAGTCTTGGTTTCATAAGGTATGCCAAATGGGTGGTTGATGCAGTGTTGTTAAATGTTGTTGATATTTACTTGCGATAAAGGGCAGTTCTATGGATATGAAGATTATGTTGTTTACAGGTGCTATGTTATGTTATGTTATGTTATATCATTGATTAATAATCCATATATGATTATAATTAAATGGGAGCTAGCTCAAAACAAAAAGGGAAAGGAATTATGGATAAGTCCTAAGGCCATAGTAAAAGATTACATATAAACTTTAAATAAATATATAAATTGATACAAGTGGTGGACCTAGCTGCTATACTATGTGATTTTTCTTAAAAGATTATATGGAAGCACATATGGTAACATTAACATATGTTATTATGGTGACATGTTTTGGGTGGCGCACTATACAATGGATATGGCATCGGATCTATACAATAGATATGGCATTGGATTTTGTTTAAAAGATTATATGGAAGCACATATGGTAACATTAACATATGTTATTATGGTGGCATGTTTTGGGTGGAGCACTATACAATGGATATGGCATCGGATCTATACAATAGATATGGCATTGAATTATGCAATGGTTATGGTTTGATTTTAATGGTGGATGTTATGTTAGTGGGTTGGCTCATGCATGGAATTGAATAGGGCAAGATGAGGAAGTGATGTGCATTTACTGCACATCACTCCAAACCTCCCTTGAGCCCGTCACCCTAGCATATTTTCATTTTTCTTTGTTAGTTGTGGAAGCTCTGCGATTTTAGGTTTGGAAGGGGAAAACTCAATCCAACTCGTCATTGAAGCAATTTTTCACAGGTATGTCCTTTTTCTTTCCATCCATGATGGACTCTCTATATTATGAATCAAATGGTGGCTCAGGATTGCATGGGTTCTGTGTTTTCTTGAGTTTCCGACTGAGTGTCAAGATTGTGTTATGGGTTCTCGGTGATTACTGCGAAATGTTGGCATTTTTAAGTGAAGTAATGGGTGTTATTGATTGTAAATTTTGTGCATTGGTTATTGACTCAGTCAGCTTGGTTTTTTATGATGATTCTCTGTGAAAAATGGTAACATTGGTGCAACGAGCTCTGATTTTTATTGATTGAGGGGTTCTAACCACCAGTTTGCATATCAGTGGTTGTCAACCTTGTTTCCTCTTGGTCGTTGTTGTGATTCTTTATCCAAGTTGCAATGCAACTGTCGACAGTGGTGTGGTTCTTTTTGGCTAAACCCCGAGCTATTGTTTGTATGGCTTGTTCTTTACTGTCATTCCACCGGAATATCTCCACAGTCCAATCTTGTTTTGTCCAGAGTGTTTAAAAGAGGTCTGTGTATGTATCGAATGGATACAAGTTGCGCTCTTGCATTCTTTTCACGAGAGTTTTAAACACACACTCCTCTCATCTCTGCTGTAATGACTGATTGTTATGTTGTGAAGCCTCACTATCAATTATTTTTCGAAAGTTATCAACCTCCCGGGTGTTGGAAAAAGACATGGTCTCTCTATGTTTTCAAGTGTCCTTCATTATTTAAATTAACCCTCGTTTCCTCTATACAATAAAGTTTTAGAGGCATATGTGTCTGCCTGGGTTGATGAGCTTGAATTGCCTTGTTTTCGCTCGAGCATTCTCGTAGGGTTCTGTCAAGATCTTAGGGTTATAAGTTGAAAGACTATGGTGTTTTAAAAGAGCATGGCTCTCAGTTCTTCCAAGATTATATTTGTTACCTGTGGTTGCTTCTCGGTGGTAAATTCTTGAGGATGTAAGAGGTTATGAGTTCTATGTGCTTTTTTTAAAGTTCAAACAAACTTTTGTTACCTCTCTGCATTTAAATTCTAAAGAGCCAAGTTCAAACAAACTTTTGTTACCTCTCTGCATTTAAATTCTAAAGAGCCCGACTTGGAGTCTAACTTGCTTCTACCTTCCTCGGGCACTTTCTGGGGTCTGTCAAGATTTTGGGTTATCAATTTAATGATTGTGGTAATTATAAAGGCACGAGCTCTCTCACTTCAAAGACCATCTCTTGGTTGAATCTCTGTGTTTCCTCTCTGTGATGAATTTGTTTGAATAAGAAGAAAATTATGGTTATCTACAGCCTGAGATCTTTCCTTCTAGTCGATTATGGTCTTTCTTACTGTGTTAAATCCTAGCATTATCATGGTTACATTTAAAGTTTCGAAGAAACCTGTGTGAGTGATTGTTTCACCAAGCACGATCATGATTCTATCAACGTTTAAAAGGGAACCTGAGTGTCAATATGGTTATGTTTTCTTTATACATATCATGGGAACCACCATGCATATTATGATTGTTTTAAAAGGAAGTCTATACATATTAAGGTACACAGATATCAAGCTCGGGACTACATATTTTGGGTTGACTGTTGTGGTCAAATCAATATTATGTCAATTACATTGTCAAAGACCTGTGTGTATAGTAGATTCATTAAACATACATTGGTTCTGTCCAAATTTAAAAAGGGACCCATGGGGGATTAAATCGGGCCTAATTTTTGTTAGATGACAATGACTGTTGACTGTTTATCCTAGGTCTATTATTGATTACCAAAGATGAATGTTGGACATAGATAACATGGATCATTGTGCATATTTTGTTTATTTTAAAAGAAGAGATCAACGTTAGCATATGCAGTACTGTGGTTCGAATGGTTATATTGTTACCATTGAATTGGAAATGTGGCATAAGTCATAATACATAGACTGTTATAAATTGAAGAATTCTGGGAAATTAAATTGTTTTATTGAGACAACAAGCAATTTGTATGCAATTGAGGAACAATTAATGTTTTTCTCTTGGAAGTGGGTGATTTTTCGATTGGATTTAAAACAGAGTTATGATAGTTGATTGATTTAATTTATTTTATGAACAATATCCGTATAATTCCCTCTCATTTCTCACTTTTTCACTCATTATAAATCCCCCCATGATCCCAAATTCATTTTGCACGCCATGTTCACTAAAATTAAATTAAAACTCTATATGACAGTGATAAAAAATGATACAGAGATAGATGGCAGCTGATATGTTTTGGCATTGTTGCACAATCAGTTATTTAATGAATTGTCAAGCAGTAATCATGTTCTTACTCCCTGTCATGATATCACTTTTTTGCTCATTACAATCCCCCCATATATCCCATGAAGCCTATTTCACCCCCTTCTCATTTGACAATTATTAAATAAATTTTATGGATTGGATTGCATGGGTTTGACGTTAACCGCTGAGCCAAACTTTGTTTCATATTAAGAGAATGTCATGTATGGTCTGTTAAGGGCTAGTTGCTAATAATTGTTGCATACAAGATGAGCTTCTTCAGCAGAGGAAGTCATGGTCGAAACAATAGGGGTAGAGGAAACTGGAACAGAGGGCCTAGAAGGCCCATATTTTTAATACATTTCGATGTCGATCCTCAAGAGTTAAACTAGCTCTTTCAAGATGGATTTTTCAATTGGATTGGACAAGGGATAGTCCAAATTAGGCCAGAGAGGCCTCCCTTCTAGCCCCAGCATGGTCCTGGTATCCCTGTGCCCCCTCATTTTTCTTTGCAACCTGAAGTTCCTGAGAATGATGGATGGAAGGAGATTGTTCACCCAACAATATCCCACCATCATGGCTGGCCAAATTTGTCATTTCCTCCTCCTCCACCACCTGTTAACCCAAATGTTCATATTTCCCCTGCACACTCACCTATACAATCCTCCCACACAAGAAAAAGACTCAAAACCGAGGTCCACCATGTGCATGATAAAGGTAAAGTTGTTGTTGCTCCCTCCTCTCCTTCAAGTGACTCATCCAAGTCAGTATCATCTTGTTTTCACTTGAGAGATGACTGCTCCCATTTCATTAGTGAGATCAAGCCTCAAGGTTCCACCCAAACTAAGGCTAATTCAGGGAAGTCAAAAGGGGATAGAAGCAACAAAGGAAAATTTTCCTCTCAAAGTGGCAAATATGGTTTTTGATTATGTGTTTATTATTGGTTTATTAAGGACAATGGACTGCTAAAAGTTTTGACAAAAAACTATTTTTGGATATTATGGATATTTACATGTTTGGATATAATTTGGTTCAAAGTTGAACCATATCATTCAGATGCTTGTTTCAGAGGTGTTGATCTATATTTGATAGTCTATGTAGACTTGTTTGTTTATGAATTGAGTTTCATCACTGATAAAGGATATTGTACAGAGTCAAGTGGGCAACAGTCTGTGGTAAGCTGATCTAGATTTTAAAGTTCATTTTTTACTTTTTGTTAGAGTTCTTTTGTATGGTTTTCACCAAGGATTTCTAAGTTTGACCTTGGTCCATGCCCTCGCAGGGATTTTTGTAAGAGAAGGATACTTTTGATTTCTTGGAATGAAATAAAACGATTGCTATTCTATCTCATTTGTGTTAATCTATGATTTGGTATTTTTTCTTTTGATCTCCACATTTACTTTTGCAATCTATTATATTCAGAAAATTACATAAAAATGTTATATGTTGCAATAACCTTTTGTTTAAAAAAATCAGCCTAAGCCCTTATAATTAATACTTGTGGATTGAGAAACACATTTTGAGGCTATAAACATAGGGTAGTATTCCCGACTATCTGGCCTTAGCCAAGCAAGATTCAAAAATGTTTGAGTAAGATAAATTCATATCTTTTCCTCAAAAGGAGGTTTACCAACAACTAGGAAGGGACATGACTATCTATTTGTAGTAGTTGACAGGTTCAACAAGATATGCATTTCCATGCCTTGTAAAAAGACCATCAAAGGACAAGAGGGAACAAACATGTTCTTTGAACGGGTCTGGGTGCACTTTGGGATACCAAGGAGCATCATCTCAAACAAAAATAATGTATTTCTTAGTACACTTTGGACTACATTGTGGGAGAAGATGCACGCTAAGTTGAAGAGGTCTACAACATTCCATCTACAGACAGATGGGAAATTAGAAGTTGTCAATAGGACTTTGGTGCAACTTTTGAGGGGTTACAGTTAGAAGCATCTAAAGACCTAGGATGAAAACATGATCTACATACAACACTCTTATAATAGAGAAGTCCACACTTCTACTGTTAAGTCACCTTTTGAAAATTGCTTTGGGTATTTTCCACCTTCACTCTTGGATGTTGTGTATGGACATTAAAAAAGAGTGAGGGAGGACCTCACAAGAGGTGCATTACAAGCAGAAAAGTTTGTTGAGAAGATTAGGCAGATCCATTTGCAAGTATAGGAAACACTAAAGAAGTCACAGGCAAAATACAAGGCCAGGAATGATCAACACATAACTGATAAGTCATTCAAAGTGGGAGACAAATTCTGGTTACAACTGAACAAGGAAAGACTATAGGGTCCTAGTAAGAAGATAAAGGATCTATAGTATGAAATTTTCAAGATATTAGTGAAGGTGGGAGATAAATCCTACAGACTTAGCCTACCCCCATACATGCACATTTACTCAGTAGTGAATGTGGATAATCTCAAACTCTATGAGTCTTCCATGTTGGATTATGAGGAGGAGAAAGTCCTACCTTCCATAGAGGACTTAGCACCAAATGCTTAGGTAGAGTTGCCAGAGGACACCATTTTGTAGAAGAGGTCCAAAACTACAAGGCAGGGGCAACATGACCTTTGGTATATTGGGTTGAAAGGACAACTTCCAAGCAAAGCAAAGTGGTACTCCAGGGAGAAGGTAGAGGAAATATTTCCTCACCTCACTTAGTAAAGCTTTTGGGGACCAAAAGCCTCCCTGGATGGGGAGGTATGATCCAAATTGATCAATATATTATTTTTCATCTATCTCCATGATTTTAGAGTAGAAAAAAATTGGGGGAATCAACTTGCAAGGTCATTTTAACATGTCCCAATTTGGAAAATTGGTGTTTGAAACCTTCCAGAGCTATTTTGAGGCATCAAACAACATTTTTTGGGGTCAAAACTTTCCCAACGAAAGCTCAAACCTCAAGATGTTATTCCACACATAAAGACCTTTCCAACAATGCAAAATTTGCATCAATCAGAGCTCGTATGCAAAATTTATGCCTCCCATAAGTTGACCTATTGTGTTGATCACCATGGTATGAAAGGATGCCATGTCATCCCCCATTTCTCTTGTATATGGGCATATCCATGTATGCAATTTTAAGAATATTCTAGAATGTACAAAACCTTATCACAATTGAGGGTTGAGGAAGTTAAAACCCTACCCCTAGATGACTATCGAGCCATGTTAAACAACGTGCCACTAGGAGGAGAGGGGGTTCCTTTCTTTTGTATTGTATCTTGTTCCATAGCTGAGCATAACAATTGCGAGTGGTATTTTGTGAGCATAACAACAGAGGAGAGATTCTATAGCAACCATATAGGCCATAGTGTCAAAGGAAACTCCCTAGAGAGTGCCTCTTTCTTTGTACTTGCATTTGAAGAAACGAGAAAAGAGCAACCTCACCTTCTAGCTGGATTTTCTCCTGTATTGAGTTTTTGAGGTTACATATTGTGTTTATTTGTGGATGAATTGTGTGTATTTATTTTTGTTCTCTATTTTTCGCATTTGAACTATTTCATACATTTTAAGCAGAAAACCAATAATTAAAGAGTATGCGATCTAAAGGAAATTAACCTTCGTAGTAAAGATTCCAATATTTTATTAGATCAGTTGTGGTGAACTATTTAGTGGTAGTTTATAGATCACTGTATGTTGAGATGACTGGGTTGGGAAGGGGTCTCAAAGACTTGAATAACATGAAACTGGGCGATAATACCAAAATGACCTTTTTTGAAGAGTTTTTCCATACGATGTGAGCTAACAATCTCTGGAGAACTTGTAGTTATTCCATGGAGAGTGTAACAGTGCTTAGCCTATTGGAAGCTCATGTATAATGCTTGGAAATCCATGGTGATGGGACCAAATGTGCGTAAGCATTCAACACCCAAAACAATGTCAAAACCATCCATTTCAATGGAAAACATGTGGGATTTCAAAGAATAATCTCCAATTTGAAGGCACACATTTTCACACGGACCCCCACACTTTATGGAGTTGCCATTAGCAATCATGACCTGAAATTTGTTCACTTCATGGATGTATCAATGTGTCTCTTGGGAAACTCAAATATGAAAGAAATTATGGGTGTTGTCATTGTCAATTAAGACAATGAATTTATGATGCTTGATATAGCCAATTAATTTAAGTGTTTGGGGAGTTGAAATACCAGTCAAGGCATGGAGGAATATTTGGGTCTCCACATCGTTTTGATCAGAAGGTGAAATGCCATCCTCTGGTTGAGGCAAAGGTTCTTTAGGGAGAGCATCACCATCATCATCTTCATAAATGGCCATAATTTTTTTTTGCTCCTTACATTTGTGCTTATAAAAATATTTATCGTCATAATTGTAACAAAGGCCTTTAAGTTGACATTCGACCATTTCATCCCTAATTAATTTTTGGATCTTGAGAGGAGGAGATAGAAGAGAAGGATTGATGGGATGGGGGTGGGGAATAAAGGATGGTTTTTTTGTTTGAGTAGTAATCACCTATTGTGCTTCCCTAAATAAGTGAGTGGCTTCAATCCAAGTGGTAGGGTGAGCCATTAAGACATGAGCATGGATTTATTCCTTTAGATCACTAATAAAACATTCTCTGAAGAAGGTATTCAACATGCTTTCTATGAAAAAAGCTAGTTGCTCAAAAGCGGATATGTAATCTTCAATTGTACCTGATTGCTTAAGATTGTTAAGTTGCCCAAATGATGAGTATCGATGTTAAAGCACTCATAAAGATATGCAACAAATTGATTCCAAGAAACATAACATATGTGGGAATTCTTATGCCAATTCCACCATTGCCAGTGATTGGGATCTAAATATAAGACACCAACACAAAATTTCATTAAGTCATTAGTAATGCCATGCAGTGAAAAATAGTGTTCCATTTGAGTGACCTAGGCAATGGGGTCTGAGCCATCAAATTTATTCACATCCACTTTAGGAAGGCATAGATCACGAACAAGGGTGTTAGAGTGAAGCCCCATGGAGTGGGAGGATTCAACTCCTTCTTGGTGTAAAGGTTGTTCTCGGTAGTTGGCACTTGTGAATTTTTGAAGAAATGCAGAGAGGTTTTCCTTCATGCCATCCGATGCGTTGAGCCTGGTAGTAAGTGTAGCAAGTTGGTCATTAACCGTAACAATGTTTTTTTTTTGGTATCAACTTGAGGTTTCGTAAGTTTGGTGTCTAAGGCTTCACACAACTATTCCACGTTCACAACATGGTGGTCAATTTGTTGGTTTCAGGTGGCCATCTAGAGGGGGCGAACACGAAAAAAGAGAATGGGAGGGGGGGCTAGGGAGATGGGTTAGTGGGTCCACAAAAAATACTTACTAGAGAGTGGTAGGAATTTGATCAGTGCGATTTTCTAGACCTATTGAGATAGGCAGTTAATAATGGGGCAAGTGGGTCCACATAAAAAAAAGGCTTATGGAAGAGGGGTACCACTACGATCAACGTGACACCAATAGTCTATTGAGATAGGTCCCAAATAAGGGTGTTGGTGGGTCCACTTTATACTCTTTTTTAAATGTTTGCGGAGTTATACTCCGGTCTAAGAAATATTGCGTTGACATAATACTCAAATTCCTAATACTGAAGATTAAGTAGGAATTTCACAAACTGGAAGCAAAAAGTAGGGTTTCCAGTGATCAAAATTTCAACAGAGCCCCTTGTTTTAGAATTTTTCTGAACTAAAAATAAGGATTAGCATTGCAAGGGTCCTAAGAATAAAGGAGTACATTGTGCTATAACTCTCTAATATACTTGCGGAGTCCAACAGTAATACTCAACCCAATATCTCAGAGCTCTAACTAAGGAGGTTCGACGTACCCTTAGCTGTACTACCTGATTACCTAGGTACACGAGAGTAGTTTTCCTGAGTGTTGTTCTCAGTGCCACTATAACAGTCAAACAATCAAGCAATTAATCTAAGGTTGGTTTCAAGACACCTACATGACTTTTGATATACTTGAGGGTAAACAAAAGTGAATTATGTATATAGGTGATGTTTGATGCATACTACTCGAAGGGGTACCAACAAGGGTTACAAGGGTTTCCAACCAGGTGAAACCTCTTATAGTTCCCGCATGTATGCTTCCCTGACCACATGTTTAACTGCTTAACGACAAATCTCTATGTTATTTATAGACGTTAGAACACGTCTCTAGCCTAAAAAAAATCTCTAAAAATGGAGCCACGTAAGTCCTTTGATACCACTTGTGATGTACCAAATAGAAATATTCATAGCATAAATCAGAAATATTGCTTAGATATATAACAAAAATAACAACGAACAAGAATAATATGATCAAAATATGATACCTTTATTGATATGGAAGCAATGTTCACTTCTTCGTGGGGCCAACCTCCAAGAGAGCATAGCTTAGATTACAAATGACTTCCTAGACAAATTTTACATATGCATCTATATTATAAGGAACTTTCTGTCAACATTCTAGAGAAGGAACTTTCTAGTAGGTGGAACCTTCTAGTAAGCCTTCTTACAATAATTGTGTTCACACTACTACATAGGCCTTATTTACTAATGGTGACCTCCATACATGGGAATACATAGTAATCTATCTACTTAGGGGTTATGGTGGTAAAGACCCTAACATGTTCTCCCCCATAAAAAATGGTCTTGTCCTCAAGTCTTGAGATGTGGAAAGTGTTGCATAATGGTTGTCAGTTCCCATGTAGCATCTTCTCACTATGTATCATTTCGGTGTATTAAAACTTCGTGGATCATGCACTGGCGGAGATGATGCTCATATTGTTCAAGGATGGCCTCTGGCTATAACTAAATGGAACCTTCTTCATCCAATTCAAGAAGATTAGTTTGAACCCAACAATTGGATATAGCTAATTTCTTTAAGCAAGAGACATGAAAGACTGGATGGCTCTTAGAGTGGCCAAGAAGTGATAATTTGTTTGCCACCTTCCAAATATACATGAGGATCATATAGGGGGCATAAAACTCTGGAGCCATCTTCTAGTGGTGGTCTTTGTTGGGTAGGAATTTTTGGGAATGTAACAGTGAGAAGAGATGAGGCATAGGGAAAAGGCGTTGAATCATGAAGATCAAGAAGATAAAGAAATAAGAGAGAGGAAAGAGGAGAAGACAGGGAACAAGAAAGAACAACTAGCGCAAAATCTAGGGAAACCAATCGAGTGTGAGTTGTATCCAGATCATAATGATTTGTCATTAGCTAAGCAGGAGTGGTATCCAACTCATTATGAGATGGAAAAACAGTCTGATAAAAATGTATAAATACGTAAAAGATCAACGAAGTTCAAAGTGATTTATTTCGCGAGGTCTAGAGAGAAAGAGAGGTTAAGAGAGTAGAGTAGTATAAAGAAAATACAATTGTGAAGACTATTGTATGCTAAGCATCCATTATAGCGTAGAGCACAATCAAGATACTCAAATATACTAAAGAATCCAATATTTTGTGAACGTATCCCGGAGGGGGGTGAACCACAGTAACTCTATGTATAACTGTGTTGTTAGATGATTATTCATGTTTGTATTATGTTAATTCTTGTTTTTAATATGGATGAATGTTTATCTTTATTGATATTGTTGATAGAATAATGCACAATATCCATAATTGTATTATTAACTAATAAGTAGAATGAGAATGGATTTATGCACATATATAACTAAGTAACAAGTTCAGATTAACAAGGATCTAGTGCGTGAAAGGATCCTGTAGGTATGATGGAGCACATTTCCCATCTTTCCTTCATCACTGTAGAATCTTGGTTCCTGCAGTTCCATGAAGATACCTCAGGTGAGACTTCACCTTCTTGCAAGTGATGTTGAAAGGGTAGGTATATGTAGGGTTTTGTTGGACTAAGTTGCTTGAACCCAGGGTCTTGAACCTACATGCATTCGTGCCAACAAATGGTTCCATTGTTGGGACCTGAAAGTTGGAAGTGAGGGAATATTTTGGAGACTAAAAGGGAAGGAGATAATTGAATGGTTGGAACAAAAGGAACAATAATTTTCTCAGAAAGAGAATAAAAACCCTCTGTTAAAGAACAAACAATGGTTGAAAAGGTATGTGTACATAGACTTACATGGGATATTTTTTTGTGAATTTCCTAACCTTTTAGTAGAATGGATGGAAAGATTTGTGGAGAAGACTGATAGACATAGACCAACTGCACCAAAGAACTGGACTAATAAACTAGTGGGATGAGTAAATTCAATGGAAAATAAAACTTCACGTGCGGTTGATTTTTGGTCGGATAGTATATTGGGAGGATACATAAAAAGATTTTCCATAGAATGTACCCAAGATTACAGTCTTCATAAAGTCAGTTGCAGAAAGAGGATTCTTTAAAGGCCCGCAAGGAAGATTCATAAATTCATTAGCCACATGGACAAAAATGATTCTATGTGATAAAGAAGTGATGACAATGGATTTGGATAGCTAAAGAAATTTGCACACACAAAGGGACTATGGGTTGTTGACTATGAACTGATCTAAGGGTAGGAAAAATGGACAAAGGAAGATGAGACTGGGAATGTAGGAGAAAGAGGAAGGGATATTAGAAGGAGAAGATGAATTTGGAGTTCTATGTAGTGGGAGAAGGTACAAGAAGTTGATTACTGTGGCTGAAGAGAGAGATCAGTGCAGTGAGTACCCAAAACATTGTACATTTATCCATATCATATAAGTACAACAAACATAGGGAGAAGAAGAAGATATCCAGTTTAGTGTAGTTATAGAAGAAATAATAATTCCTTCCTGAGTTAAGTCAGGTCAAAGCAGCTTGAGCCAAGCTCGAGGCATTTGAGATGGAATTGATCAGACCAAAGTGACTCGGGACAAGTCACAAGTGAGTGTTGGGGGCCTGTTAGCCCTTGACTAGGTTTTGAAGAATGCTTGGTCATATTTGACTATTTTTGGGACTACGACAGCTAGCCAAAGATGGAGCGCAACACGAAGCAGAAATTAGGGAAGAAAAACCTATTTTTGGGACCCTTTAGGGTTTCGAGTTAATGTAACGGGAAAGGGATGTTGGCCTGTGGGTTCACCCATGTTTAGGCCCATTTTGTAATATATAAATAGATACTTAGGCAATGTAAGTAGTAAATGGTAGTACATCTATGTGATGTATAGCTAAAGGCTTAGTGCTAGTAACTGGATCTGTGTGATCAGATGTATATTGCATCTATGTGATGTATAGCTAAAGGCTTAGTGCTAGTAACTGGATCTGTGTGATCAGATGTATATTGTGAGTGCTTTGTGCATGATTGTAAGGAGATTGAAAAGCTCATTGAAAGTTGTTGTAGTTTTGGGATGAAGTGCAAGGAAGAAGGATCTAGCGAGCTGCGCATATATTATGTCCTGTGCGAATTAAGGGTCATTGAAGATCTGTGCTATAACCGCTTGGCCAAGATAATATAAAGAAGAAGACTTTGTGGACATAGCCCCAGGGTGGGGGTGAACCATGGTAACTTTGTGTATTGTACTCTGTTCTTTGACCTAATGTGTTTATCTCCTTCTTAGCTAACTGCTTGATTTGATTAAGTAGATTTAGTTATGCTTTGTGCTTATGACATAGGAATGAATGTTAGATCTGATATATAATATGCTTAGTTCCTGATCTAGTGAATCCAATATATCTTGATGTATCTAACTGTTGAATTATCTTGAATCTAAGTATATACTGTGATGCTCTGTGCTATCTACGAAGTGTTGTAAGGGTTGAATATTGATAGATGAAACATGCTATATAATTGCTAAATGTTATAATCACAGATCTGTGTCCCAGCTAAGGTTGCAAAGATCTAAGTCCTACAACCACCCCCGCCTCTACCTTGGGTGAGACTTCATCTGCTTCACAGGTGTTGCCGAAAGGGCCAGTAGTTAGGGTTTTATTGGTGCACTCTTGAGCATTGAACCCTGGGTCTGCCCCTATTCCAACAAATGGTTCCATTGCCGTGACCTGAAACTGTGATTGCTGGGAACTAAAGAAGAAAAATATTTTTGCGAAATAAGCTCTGTGTGTAGATTTGTTGCCCTAGTGTGCAGTATTCTACTTGACCTGTGAAGCTTTGTGCCGAGAAAGAAAGGTCGAATATGAAGGAAAGAGATCAATTCTGCAAGAAAAGAGGTTGACACTGAAGAAAAGAAGTGAGATCTGAACACTTTGTGCCCCAAGAAAGAAATTTCTATAGAAAAGAGGTAAGATTTGCAAGCTCTAACCTCTAGTAAAGGTAAGAATAGTTCAAGTTTTAGATCTGAAAGTTTTGTGCCCTGTGGAAGCAAATAAGTGAAATTTTTTAATTCTAACATATGAATTTAGGTATGCTTGATTGTCTCAGCTTAAAAACTAGAGAATTGTTAGATAAAAGAAAGTTTGATATGAATAGAAATAGTGAAAAATATGTTATTCCTATGCATAGAAAGAGTTTTTGGACTAACAAATGGATGCAGGACCCTAGAAAGAAACTTTTGCAGGCTAGCCCTTATGATCCTAGCATGCAGTACAAAAAGAGTTGGGGATCATTGAAGAGAAAGAGAGGATTAACGCTTTGCTACAATTGCAGAAGACCAGGACATCTTGCTAAGGAATGCTCTAGGAGAAACCCTAGCTGCCTCTGTTGTAGAGCTATGGACCATGAAGTATTGGATTTCCCTAGAATTATTGCTAGACTTGTAAAGCTAAATATGGAACAAACAAACTCTGAAGGAGATCAAGAGACTAAAATTATAGAAGAACCCCAGAAA
>CBVK0100885142.1:0-16880 GCA_900067695.1 Picea abies | reverse complement strand
CATGCATTATGGCCTAAATATATGAATGACATGTATTCCAACATCATATAGTTCATGTATGCCATACAAATTGTTATTCAAGGCTTCAAATTATGGTTAACCTAAATCTTTGACAAAGTATCCCATGCATGCAAACATAATAAACTCATCATGGCATGCAACTAATGCTATCGAGAGCATAGTTATTCCATGAATTTTTAAGAGAAACACAACCTATCATGTCCATAAACTAAGCTACTCATAGTTGAATCAAAGGAAATAACCCATACCATGACTTCATGCCCAAAAAACCACAAAATTGATTAGGATCAATGAGATTCCAACACAGTTTTCCTTGGCTAAATTGGTGTTTGCAAAGGTTGGGCAAGGACATACGAAGATAGAGAAATTTATGGGATTTTTAACTTAACCATTTTTATAAAAGGTTGTAGCTTACTCTATGAGCATGCCTATGTATATAGTAAAGTAGTGGTGGATGAGAGTACTTCAACCTTCTAAGATTATGCACATATACCATAAATTTGATGCCTGAATATACTCTGTTGCAATCATCATAAACCAAATTTGTACTTTTCAAATATTCAAGCATGCATTATGGCCTAAATATATGAATGACATGTATTCCAACATCATATAGTTCATGTATGCCATGCAAACTATTATTCAAGGATTCAAATTATGGGTAACCTAAATCTTTGACAAAGTAGCAAAGATGACTATGGGACACTCTGAAATAAGTAAAAGGTTTTAAGAGACAAAATCAGACACTCTGAAATAATAAAAAGTTTTTAAGAGACAAAATTGTGTGCTAAAGTATTATCTGTTTCCCACTGTAGAGAATAAAATCCATGTAATCAAGGGAACTTTCGATTGTAATAATCCAAGAAGAACAAATGACCACATTACATGATTGGAGACAGAGGAATCAATGGAATTAGTCCTATGCTGCAACTCTATTGCTCTAGGATCTGCAAATGATTTAGAAACAACTAGTTGTAGTAAAATGGCTTATGTAGTTGGGGAGTGTTTTGTTTCTAGTTTACTAAAAGATGGAGAGAAACAAGAGAAATGAATGCTTTTGAGGTTGTATTATGGCTATTTCAATGATGTTAGGGTGCATTGGGACTTGAAAAACCCTATGGAATTTGGGAGAAGTAACTATAGATTGTAAGTACAGATCCTAAACCTGGATTTTTACCCCTAGACACTCCAAACAATAAGAACTCAAAAACATTGGATGGGATTTAGGTACACATATTGGTTTCAAAAGCTGAGCATGATAGTGGAAATTATGAATAGGATATGCTGAGAAAGGTTTTACAGGTAGACCAAGATAATAATGCACTAAAGTTCTCAGAAGTTTTATCTCTTGAAAAGGATTTTGAATTTGATACTTCTTTCAGGCTTCAACCTGATGTCATTCTCAACCATATTAAGATGAACCATGCATTTATCTATAATAATTTTTGAAAGGGAACTAAAACTATCTATGGAACCTTCAGGAGGAACCTTGTGAATCAATTAATAACGTTTCTTGTCTTGATTCCCAAGATATTAGACATTTCATAGAGAATCCTTTATATTTGCTTTGGCAACAAACCCTTCCTTTTAAAGTGATAATCAACTATATAACACTCTGATTGATGACAATGTATATATATTTGATAAAACTAAGTATTCCCCCAATTATAGGAAAGATAAGAAACCTGCAGAATATAATTTTGAAGCAATTGATGGCACTAGTCCCACTGGAAATTGAAGTGGTCCTGAAACAACTTGTGAAAGTACTAATCTTGTGCAAAATGGTTTATGATCTTGTCCAGCTAGGGATTGTCATCTTATCAAAACTATAACTGAGGACGAAATTGTTTATGATTTAAATGCTACAACTATATGTGACATTGATGCTTGTGTGTAGGATAATAACACCAGCATGGAAAATACTAGAATCCTCAAGCTTGGATTGGAAAAGCAATTTGTAGAGGATACCACATAAATTTATTATGTTGGTGGATATGAGTTTGATATAGAACCATGTCCATTTTAATTTCCAATAATATGAAGTATCTACTATTAACAATCCAATTTGTCTATCTTGGACAACAGTTAGTGACAAAGCAATGTCTAAAATCTTATTTTTCAACTCAAAACCAGTCAAGGTGACTTGAAACCGAGATTCATTATCTTAAATTTGTTGATAAACCATTGGAAATTTTCAATTGATGTTTTGAATTCAACCAGCAACTTTGTTTCACTCTACATAATCTAGATAATGGACACCCAATGTATTAGTTAAAATATCTCAAGTATAACACTTGGATGTTGATGCTTTCTAAGAAATACAACTTTTAAGTTTTACACCTTTTAAAATTTATTATCAAATGATCTTTGGCATTCTATGGTTAACAAAGAAGAAAAACATATTGTACTCCAACATGATGTCAATATTAATAGCACCTAAATTTGACATTTGTACAAAACTATTAAAAACTACACATTTCTACCACTCATTATGGCTTCTATCCAACATGACACATGAGAAACTAACATGGCTACTTGTGCCCAACATACAAGGCATAGAAGGATTTTACATGGTTAATTGGAACACTTGATGTACTCGTCAAGAGAAGATAGGTCCGGTGATCAATGATATCAACAATTCAATTAGTTGTAGTGCTTCATGATCAAAGGACCATTACAATTTTTTAGGGAAATAAAAATCAAAATGTTCTCATCAAAGGAACCTTCCATGGTTAGAAAGGATGGAATCGGATGACACATAAACTAGCTAATTGAAAGGGCTCCTTTGTTTTCCAAAGGAAATGGAAAGCATGGAAAATATGAAAAATACATTTAAGAGGGAGCATGGATGAATTTAGATATATTCAGTCATTTATTAATCTCTCAATTTAGTGAACACCAACTTTGATCCATGATGGGTATCCTACTGGGAGACATCCCTTGGTACAATGCACAAAGATAAGTTTAGAAAGGGGATAAATAGAATAAAATACCTCTAAATTCCCCAAGGGAAATTGGATGGACTCGCAAGAGCTTCAAAACAAGTTTTGGATGAATGATCCAAATGGAGTTGTTATAGATAAAGTCAAATAGTTAATCCCATACAATCTGATATTCAAACTCAGAATATTTTCAAATATAAAATGGTGGAAATATTGGTTTTGTGTGGCATACCTTGCAGGTAGTCATAGTATGCAACCTTTAGTAAATTGTTTTGAATTTATAATAACAAAATGATTCTTAGAACGTAATATGTATGGAAACTAATATAGATCTGTTGGATATTTTGAAAATTATGGATCTGAATGTATGTGCTTGTGTGTGGAACTTCTTACATTCATTTATGGAACTTTATCTAGATGCAATGTCAATATTCAATGTGTTTTACTATGTTTTGATATCCGTCACAACATTTTTTCTAGTCTCTACTATTTCCTCTACATAACTTCTTTGATCCCACCAATATTAACCTTGTTTTTTTTATTGAACTTATGGTTTTTGGAAGAAATCAATACATTACTATCCCCTACACCAATGTTCAATATCTCTCCACTCTTTATCAATAATTTCTGCAACATATCCTCATCAATGCTTCATCTATTTTTCTAGCATTCCTACGTTGCTACCAATTAAGAATCCTCTTTCCTTATATATTCCAAAACTATTCTCAACCTTAAAAAATTCTTATTAAATTTGCATTCTATCAAGACACAAAATTCAAATACTTCTTGATAAATTAATTGGACCTTAGTAGAAATAAGTTCCATTGCATCCCTCATATAAGTAAATGATTATGGGAAAGGATGTGGTGCAAGGTATAAAAAAAAGAGAAAGTAATTTTTGTAGACTAATTAGTTGGACTGTTACAGAATTACAAGGATACAATTTTGTGGTAGAGGTAAGTTTATAATATTTTCATTATGTAAAGAGTTTATAAATGTTGTGTCTGACATCATATAATGTATTTGGGTGTTTTTGATAGGGGATACCATAAGTAATTTGGCACAGTTGAGGGGGGAGACATTTCATTTGACGATGTATTAGAAAGGTCTGATGGAAAAGGTTATGATACAATATTTATTAACTAGAAGGTGAGAAGTATTGTACCTAGCCTAGATGATAAGGACAAGGGTGATTTGTGGTAGGTAGATGAAGACATGTTACAAATTATTGGGATATAAGGTTTGTTTTGCTACCATAGTTGAGGATGATTATGGATAGATGATATTTTACTTGACAATTATGAGTGCAAATGATATTGGAACAAGTACCTTTGGTCATGAGAAGTGAGGAAGGGTTTGTTGTAGTAGGTTTTATAAGAGAGACTATTTCTAGTGAAGAAGATGGATTAGGTGATGTGATGTGGCTTGTAAAAACCTAGGTAGTTTTGGAGCATTCTAGCTATTGGTCATTGGTGTATAGAGTTTTTGGGATAGACTAGTGTTCCAAGGCATAACAAGTGAAAGCATTATTAAAATAGATTTATAGAAATTACACAAGCAATGGGGTCATGAAGGCATACCAAGATTAAGGTTAGGGTTATATTTAGGGCTAGGGATAGTAGAAGATGGTGACAAAATACCATTGAAAGGAGGATGTGAAAGTGGAGGGTGATAAAAAAGAGCATGATGGCATATATGAATTTTTATTCCTATGTAAAGATAATAGAGGAAAGCTTGATCTAAAGTGTTTCTCTCAAACAAAGATACTTCATGTTGAAAAATTACTAGCAAGCCAAATATAAATTTAAAAATTGGTACCTCTTCAAAATATGCGATATGGAGTTGGATCTAGAACTAATTTGTACCATGATTTCACCAAAAATTGTACCATGATTTCACTACCTCCACACCTCCATATGGTCATATGTCCATTTTATTGAATCCATCATTGTCTTGTGACTATTTATTTGTCTCCCATTCACTCTCTCCATCATTGAGAGTGAATGGGTGACAAATTTGTCTCCCATTCACTCTCTCCATCATTGAGAGTGAATGGGTGACAAATAAATAGTGATAAGAAAATGATGGATTGAATGAAAGGGACATATGAACTTTTGGAGGTGTGGATGTATTGAAATCATGGTACAACTTTTGGGAGGGTAGGAATTAATTATGATTATTATGATATTTTCTTGTGATGAGATGATGTAGATGTGTAATAAATGGAGAAGGAGATAAGGGGAGGGAGGGAGAGAGCCAAAAAACATCTTCATTTTAATTTTTAATGAAACAATTAACATGCACCTCATTTTTTCATATTTATTCTCTCCATTTCCATTGAGAGAGAGAGAGATAGAGATGGGTATGATACAAGGTTTACAAGGGATGGGTAGGATACCACTAACATGTTCATTTTTCACATTGTAGTGTAGAAATAGGGAGATACCATGTAGAAAGATGGAACTACCCCAGAAGATAAAATGGACCTATACCTGACATATGGCATGAAATCAAAGAACCAGGGATATGATGTAACCTCCATTAACCATTTTATGGTTAGAATGGTAGTACACTTGTTTTCTACAATGGTATTGTGGACCTAAGGAAAGGGTGAGTGTACAAAATAGACCACCCATGTGGCTGAAAACTATGAAAATGGCATAAAGTTGAACTAGGTGAGGTATGCCACTATTTAGGTACTACATAATTTATTGGATGCATAGTATATGAACTAGGACTTCCATTTTTGGATCTTTTATATACTCATTTCATTCTCACATTGGGTATAACCACTAGGTGTTCAACTACCGTGTTCAAATATTGGGAACACAAGCTATGGAGGGATGATAATCAAGGACATTCAAGATAATATGTCACCACCATTATGGATAAAATGAAAATCTAGGAATCCATACTCAATAGGAGAGATGAAAATCCACAAGGAATTGATGTTAGTGGAAAGGTAAAAGGAAATGGTGGCATATTTGGGATATCAATTTGGATGGGTAACCATATTAGGCAAGAAGGAGGAAGAGGATATAATCAACAAGTTTTTTCACCTTCATATGGAACTTATATTAGTAGAGGATTTCTTACCACTCCATTTGGAATTCATAATAAAGGAATTCCCTCTATCAATTGCCATTACCATCCCTCCTATGATGACTACCAACTCATTGTCACAACCCATGTCAAGTGTAGTGTATATCCCACTAGTCACAATGAATGCAGCTATTTCTAGATTTGAGTTTGGTTTTTACATCAAACAAAAAGATTCTATAGTGGAGTATTCAAGATAAGGGAGTGGAAGAGAGGAATCATTCAATATACCACAATTAGTTATTATGGTGGAAGAAGTTGAAGAGGGATATGAGGTTAGACTATAACTTGTCATTGACTTATGGAAGATAGATCTACCCTCCCTTTCAAAGATCATTATATAATCAGAAACAAATATGAAAGGAATAATTAAGGATAAGTATGATTTCATGAGAAAAATATGGATTCATAATCTATATCTCAAGGATCAAACAATACAATTGGAAAAATAAAGACAAGTGTTGAAGAGTCAAATAGGCTACAACAAATTAAAGTCAATGGAGAAAAAAAGGAATGGAAGCCACCACTTTTTTATCTAACCAGATAGAGTAGAGAACTATTGCACTAGTTATGTTAAAGAAATAAGATTGAATACTTGAAATCTTTAAGAAAAATTTCATGAAGTTGCAATGGAGGTAGGAGAAGAGATATCCACATGTTTTGAGGAGGTGCTCCCACACCTACCTAAGGCCCTAGAAATCACATAGAAAGAAACCATTGTCAAAATCAATATAACAAAAACACACTATAAATCGCAATATAAAAATCATGTCAATCATACATGAGTGGGAAGAACCAAAATCACAATATAAATCATCATGTCAATCATACGTGAGTGGGAAGAACCAAAATCACAATATAAATCATTATGTCAATCATACAAATAAATTGCAATTAGAAATGAAATAACAACTCAAATACCTAGATATTTGATGGTTGTCCTTGTATGATATTCATTGAATCTTCTCCAATAGATCTTCTCTAGTAGCTATCCTAAAAATTTAACCAACACTTAAAGAATCAACAAAATAAAAAAATAAATTAACAAACATTTTTATGACTAAATAATAATTAAAAAGACTTGAGTGTATGAATACCTAAATGCAATTCTCTTGTTTTAGAGCATAACTTGTTGGAGTAGTCTAATCTTGGAGAAAACCTCCCTCGATTTGACAGAGAAGTAGTGGAGTCAACATTGACTTTGTTGTTGCTCTGTTGGATTGAGGGAGGTTTTCTCCAAGATTATCCAAATCCTAATTTATTCTCTATTGAACATGGCCAACCATGTGAAGGTGGAAGATATTATGTCCACTCCCCCTCCTCACATAATTCTCAATTCCCCGGTACCCAATCTATCTACTAGAAAATAGTTGAAAGCAACACATTAAAATTCATGCATAGACACTAGCAAAACAACAAAATTCATAAATAAACATATGTGGTTTTGTGCATAAAGAAACATATAAAAATCATTCATTAACATATAACATTAATCCATTCATTAATCATAGACACAAAATACTTCATCTCAATAAATTTTATCATTAAATTGATATTTTTTGTTATTATTATTACAAGTATTTCATTAATAAAAATAACATTAGAGTGTTATTTACATGCTTGAGTAGCGGAGGCAAGTGAAGTAGTTTCAGATACGACCATATGTTCTTCTTCTTTTCTACCCTCATCTTCTAGATGCTATGGAGTTGAAACAGGAAAGGTTATAATTAATATACCATTTGCAATTAAATATTTTTAATTGCAATCCATACTACATTTTTTATAGCACATGAAATACGTCTAGTACCGAGTTGCACACCATCTTCATTGGGTGGCACTCTACCATCACTAGGTTGTGTTCCTCTAGTGAGAACACTTGTTTCTTCATTGGTTTCCTACTTAAAACAAACAAACACATTACTTTATGGACGAAAATAGATTGTACAAGTAATTAATTATAAACAATGTTCGTTGATTTTATTTACCTGTGTGTTGGTTTGAGTGTCGAAAGGTTGCGCTTCTCCTAAGATTTTTTCTGCGTTCAACGACGACTTGAAATCCATGCTTTAAAGTAAGCTTGGGATTTTCCTGTGTTGGAAGTGTGGTCCAATCCTAATGGGGAGATGTGGTTTGATCCTAAATGGACCAATCCTAATGGGGAGGTGTGGTCTGATCCTAAATGGACCAATAATAAAGAAGGTTATCTTTAATGGTTTTTATTTATTTATTTATTCTCAAGTTTAGTGCTCTAATCTATAGTTTTAATGGGTTTAAGGCCTTCAACAAAACCTTCATTGCAATTTTGGCCAAAATCCTATTATTTTTCCTTAGAAACTTTTATGCATGTAGAGATAAGAATGTAGTGAAGGGGAGTTCATATATTTTCACTTTTCACTTTGCATCTACAATAAATAGGCTAAGGAAAAAGGGTTACATGATGTAAATGCTATAGGGAAGGCTAATGCACATAACATAGATCATATAAAAAGTAAGGGGCTATGCAGAGAATAATTTTTTTTTCTTATAGAATTTCCTTTGCGCTTTGTACTCCATGTTAAGTGAAAAGGAAAGTGAAGTGGAGTGTTGATGTGGAGCCATCTACCAATGTGTATGAAAATGTATAGACTACGAGGTTTTAAATCAAAGAGGCATGCCATCCACACTTCACATTAGTACTACTGTGGGGCAACGATAAGCTTGGTGACTAGGAGGAAGTAAAGCTCCACCCTCTATAATGTGGTGAAATAAAAACTTACACATAAACATGATCAAAATATCCAGTCACTCAAAGTGGTTGACACTTCTACCCTTTGACCAACAAAAAAATCCAATGAATCAAAGAGTTTCATGTGGAATCCATGTGGATGAAAATAATCCTAAAAGAGAAGAATCACATTGATATTTGTTTGAGGGAGGAAACAATTATGGTTGAGTGAAAACTAACAACTATATATGTAAAGATCTTAGTAAAAAGTTCTTTCGAGTTCTCTTAGATTTCCTGGAGGAAACAAACCATTGGAGGAGGTAATAAGGAGGTAGGTTAGTCATTATTGAAGGGGATTTGAAGGTCAAAACATTGTTGGAGCAAAGGGATTTTGCAAATTTGGCATTGAAAAATATGGATTTTGTAAAACTCCTAATTCAATGGTTGATTTCTAGTCACAAACAAAGGCCATTTTCTTTTTGGTTTTCCCAAAATGGGTTTATAGGGTTAAATCACTGTGTTATTATTGGGTATGTTTATTTTCTTCAACACTATTTTTTTCATTTAAGTTACAAAATGTAAGTAATATGCATGTATATTTTATGCACAATGAAATACTAAATATATATAAACAATTTTATTAATTTTTCTAATATTACTATAGCTAGGTCTAGCTCTTTTATCATGTAGAGTTTATTTATGAGGGTAACAGTGACATTATGAGGCCTAGATTGGCAAACAAGATGATGCTTCCACATAATTTTTTTTTCTGATATAACATCAAAAAAATTCAAGCAGTGCAACTTCAAGTTGTACCTCATCTTTAAGGGATTGATGTCATATTACATGGAGCATTGATGGTTGACACAAAAATATTGATACAATTATTAGAATGTCGATAGTTATCTCTAAGAATAGGTGTGCCTAACACACTCATTCATGAAAATCGCATAATGTTTTTTGAAATTACATTTTATCTTAATTCCAAAAACCCTAATCCTAGGGGTTGACACAATGAAAGGAAAATGGTTCCCAAGGAGGTTAGTTGGAATGCCAGCTTCCTAGGGCCATAACTTTCGCATGCAAAATTTTCTTTTGTGTTCTGTTTGGACCATTAGAAATATTTTATTGACATCTACAAGTTGGAAAAGTTGGTGTTGATCACTGAAATCACTAAAAATGAAGAGGAAGTATCTTGAAAAAATAGCAAGATTCAAGATGAATTATGAGATGAAAACAAATTTGAATGACCACCTGTATCATAAGGAAAGCCCTGAAAGGAATCTAAATGGTGGAAATATACTAGATGATGGAAAATATAGTCAACAATATCATTGGATGTGGATAGGATATTGAAATCAAAAGATAGACATGGACACAAGATAATTAGGACTTCTAACAAGGGTCATTTTGGGGACTCTAAGGAGGGACAAAGATGAGAGAGATGATGATGGGACAAAGATAAGTTCTTGGAAAAAATTCACTTGGGTAGAATACTTAACATGTTAATTAACTAGGGTTAATTAACAAAGAATTCCTTTAATGAGATAGAAATCCTAATGATGTTAGGCAAGTGAAAGAAAAATGAGAAACAAAATTTAGCAAGAAAGAGATGCATGAAAATAAAACAATTCTTGGATAGGGTAGCAAGTAAGCTTAAATACTATGTAATAAATATAAAAATTAAACTATGATTTATAGACAAAGATGTTAAACAATGAGAAATGAATTCAAACATCACAGAAGTGATATAATAGCCAAAATTATGACCTTTAGAAATAAACTAGTTCTAACTACCATGTTTAGAACTAGAACATGTAATGAAGTGATAATAAATTCATTCATAAGTAGTAAGAGTAAGAGTGATTCATGCACTCATCCATAGGGAGGATATGGAAGTGTAGGAATATGTTGGAATAAGATGAGTACCTACATCATAGAAGTCAACATCTTTCCCTGAGTAGGGTAGGGATATTGACACTAAATATTAGGGAAAGGAAACAAGACAAGTGTAAACAAAAACAAGGTAGAGGTCTTAGAACAAGAAAGAGAAGAGAGATGGAAATGCTAGGGTGGTATTAGCGAAGGTAAGAGAAGAGAGTTTGCGACACTAGTGCCAACCTAGTGAAGGCAAGAGAAGGGAGGAAAGATGTCAGGGAGAACCTACAAAACAATAGAGAAGGGAGGTGATAATGCCATGGGAGACCTAGTGAAGGAAAGAGAATATAAATAGAGATAATAGGTTGGGATTAAGGTAAGAGGAGAGAGATGTCAGGTGTGACGGGTGTGATCACAAAGATGATCTCATAGTTGTAGTTTACATGATGAAACAATTGCACTAAATGCCTCGTAGGGACAATGTGATGGTTGATCCTTGTTAGGATGCAATCATCTTGAGTTAATTCCTACATGAGCATTGACTTAGGGGAAACCAACCATTTTAGAAGCAACCAAGGAAGTTATAGTAGTGGAGACTATGGGAATTTTCCAAGTATGGAACATTTACTAGATTGTGACAATTCCACTAGATATAGCACACATCAACCTGTATGAAATTTTAGGATGCTTAGTGTTTGATGTTGAAGAATTTATTATTGTCTTGTAATACCTACGAGTGATCTAGAAACAAGCCTACAAATAGATACTTGAAGATGTCATGAAATAAGGATATAATCCATGACGCGGCTAGTCTTCACCTTGTAGGTTGAATGATTTGTTTGAAAAAAAGAAAGAGAATTTCAACTATATATTGAAGACTACAACAATCTGCAAGAACCACCCATCACTAATTTTTGCTTGTCTAGATTACTTACTATTAATCAAGAAATGCATGCATTTTTCAAGTTTTCTTGGAGAAATGTTATTTTTCTTTTTTTAAAGCTACAATCTTCTATAATTGTTTATGCAATGTTGGAGTGGGATCAAAATTTTGTTAATTTTTTATTTAAACAAAACAACCAATTTCTAGCTCGGGTGGGAGAACTCCTAGGCACCATGTGTAGGGGTAGTTTCTTGACATTATTTAATTAAATCTTAAGTGAAAATGCATTGAGAATGAAATCCCACCCATAAGCCCAACCAACCAAGATTGGTCATGTGCACAGTGTATTCTTCCATTAGATTTCAAATTGGCATCCTCGAAAGGAGACACTATTATTCTACACTAATAAAGGAGCATTCATAATTTTTTAAGGTCAATATCCCTAAAAATGACCCAATGTCAAAGTTTAGACATACCCAAAAAAAAACTTAGTTACCATCACATTTTTCATGAAATGATATCTCAATAAAGAAAGAGAAGGTGTTGATTGCATATTGTTGTCATTCAAACAAGGTTACACATTACGATCCATTGAATCTTTATCTTAAAATTGCTTAGGGTTAGAAACATTACCGATTTGGAAGGCATTTTTTGTCTTTGTGGCTCTTTGGTGAGGTCATCGTGTTTCTTGTCGCTATCTTTCCAAGATTTCGCGCGGGTTCACAGGCATAGTCTCTATCGAGGGTTTGGACGTCAGGTCTTCATCGTGGGTTTCTGATCTCAGTTGTGACTAGTTAGTTATATCTTATAACATATTTTTTTATATATGTTATAACATATATAGCATATATGTTATAACATATAGGTTTTATATGTTATAAAATATAGGTTATATATGTTACAACCTATATAACAAATATGTTATAACATATAACAAACCTGCGACAAAGAAAATTTTGAATTGCATCCCACTAGATAAAACCCTAAATCCAAATGCCATCTAAAAATATAAACATCAAGACATGTGACTGGTAGAGGAAGGGAACCTATAACACATCTATAATTTACAATCTAATGATCATTAATGGGTCATCAATCCAACATAGGGTTTCTATTATATCACAATTTTGAACTCGCATCCAGATGGAATTCAGGTACACCTACAAAAATGGTCCCAATGGAATAAAAATATAGATAAGAAACATTTCATTCCATTTCCTCACACACATTCATTTTTCAATTCTACAACCTAAGACGCACTCCCTTGATCTCTGGGTTAGTGTTTTGTGCAAGAGTGTAGTAGTGATCCATCAAACAAGTACATCATGCAATCTTAGAGGATGGAAGAATGACACTATTGATAACTAAATTATTATTTTAGTGAATTGAAGGTGGAAATAGGTATTTCTTAGGTGTTAGAGAGTGCCTTGAAGGTTGAGAGAACATTCTTAAATATAATGATAGCTGTGGTGGAAACTTAATACTTTCTTAGAACACAATAACATCTCAGAATTAATTCAACATTAATTCCACTAAGTACTTTCTAAGAAATAAATCCACATGGTCTCACTACCATTGCTCAAAGTAATATCTACCCATCACCTCACCATATACATACTAATGATTCAATCCAATTATGACTTGAAATTAGAAATTGTGCATATCATCTTGGACATAAAGTAACATATATAAAAGAGGAAACCTAAGTTCAGATCTTATTATGGCGTGTTCAAATAAGAATAAATATGGAAAATTTAATTGTTAGAAAAGAAAAAAAATGAATCCCTAAAATATAATTAATTCCCATTATCTAAGACATATTATAATTGAATATTTGAATCATGCATGTCATACCAAAATGTGAGAGATAGATGGGAGTTAGATCTATTTCGCTCTCCTAATAACTAGGTGGTAGTGTTAACAAGGTCTCCAATAACAATACTTGAAATAATCACAAAGGACTCATCTACTACCTTTGGTATTGCAATTTTCTTTTACTCTTTTGACATATTTCCTTCCATACCATTATAGTAATAGAGTATAAGGCATGATCTATTTCCATCACAATAAGGTATTTCTATCCACCAATGTTTTCCCATGGATCAAGAATAGAAGTACAATTTTACTATTGAAATCATTTTTATATCTAGAATGAATGAAATATATTGAATAGAATACAAATGGATTGAAGTGATAATACAAATATATTTATATCACACATAGGAATATGAGTCATAAATATTTCATTAAAAATTGTATGTATGGTTGGAGTACATATTCCAAAATTGCTCGAATCTACATATGCCAAAGAACATGTATCATGTTGTATCTACATGTATATATCACATATTGTTATATCATGTGCACATTAATAATTAGGTTTCATGCCCAAATAATAAAATGGATAAGGGGGGAATCCAATAATCCTTTCTTCCTTTCTAATGTCATGTGAGTCTCAAAAGTTAATATTCCTCTTGTTTTTTCCTAATGTAGATTGATCCTAATTATGTCTAGGATTAGAGTTCAACTACAAAAACTACAAGTCAAATAAAAATATATATGATTTGTTTCTCTGAAAAGACAAATAAGTTTGAAGACAAAATCATGTAATAAGACTAAAGATATATGTACAAAAGGTGAAGATGGAAGTTATTTTCTTCTTTGACATGGGTTTTCAAGGGCCTTTCATAGAGATTGTGTTGAAGCTAAACAAGGAAGAGGATGCCTTTTCAAATGAAGCTTAGATCATTTCCTAGTTGTAGAGGATGCTCTTAATTTAAATGCAAGTGTAAGTCATCGGTGGTGCAGGAAGGCCAATCTGATCGTCTCCCTATCTTATTGAGAAATTTATAGCTAAGAACTTACATTCTATAAAATATGGAAACCTTCCCCATCTACATATAATAACACTATGACAATGTTGGTGAACACATCAAGGAGCCATTTAATTTTGTTCTTCATTCTTTCTACTCTAGGCTTTGTTTACATTGGTAGAAAAGGCTTGAACCCCATCTTCAACTTTGGAAGCTTCATTCTCTAGATCATCTATCCAAAAATGGAAACTTGTCTCTAGTATTCCATCCATTATTATAGTGATTTCTACTTCTTTTATTTCCCATTACTCCATGAAATGGACCACATGGCCTTAAATAGGACTAGAATTTTCTAACTAGTGTCATTGTGGAACCCAAAACCTTAAATAGGACTAGAATTTTCTAACTAGTGTCATTGTGGAACCCAAAACATGAATGGATGTACATTATGCATTGAATTTAAACCAAGAAATAGGAAGTTGGCTTTATAGAAACCATTTTTAGTCTCATCAAAGCCCTACAAAAGTATCTGACGGAAATTTCTAGAGGAATTATCAAAACCAATCACGAGCATGACTAGATGTCAATTGTTACTAACGAATGAACAATATAGAAATACATGTGCCATGTTGTAAGACTATCATGGGACAACATGCAATGAAAATATGATTTAAAAGAACATGGATTCACTTGGGTTTCTAAATTCATTTTGGACTAATATGGAAGGTTCATACTAATGTTTTTACCACAATGTGGGAAATAATGGAAATGAAATTGAAGAGAAGGATCTCATTTCATACATTTTCTTTCAAAGGTGGTTTGCATCAATGTAATGATCTTGGTTTTATTCCCCATATTTAGGAATACACTTCATTTTCCAGCCAATCAACAATGGTTTATATTCCAACATATGTCTACCATATGGTTGATGCGTCCTTGTTTTGGGTCGTTACCAAGCACAAGGAAAGATTTGTGACTCCCTTCATAGTTAGGTTCTAATTTTATCATTTGATTGTTGAATTCTTTGTGTGAGATATCGTATTTGAGTCTTGAAACCCTCACATACCATCAACACATGCATCTACTATAACCATGTCAAATTTCAATGCATACAAGAACAAACTGAATTTTTTTTAATGTTTTCTGCATTCACAGGTCACTCCGCGACACAGGGTCAAATTAAAGAATAATGGGTCAGTTATGTGGAATATCCAAACAAGCATCATGGAATTATAAGTGATGAAAATTGTTAACAAGTTTCCCCAAAACAAACTCTACATACATTTTCCTCAAGAAACATAGTGGGATTTCCCGATTGTTATGAGGGCGCACATTAAAAACCATGTATTATCTATCCATCAAATTATCAATAAATGGTTGATGAGTGCACCATTTGATAAATATATGAGGCTTGATAGTGTTTGGGATTTACCTATATGAGGGCCTATGAAAAGGGAAAACATGTCCTCTTTTCTACTCTTTAGTTTTTTTCTTACAGTATGATCCAAACCATATATACATTTAGGATAAATTTTAATCTCTCTATAAGAGGTAATATTGAGAATGACTCATTTTCTTACGTAATTATATGAATGTTTTCATCTAAAATTTGGGCAAGTAAGCTTCCAAGTGGGTATATATATCTCAACATTATTAGGTTGGCTATCTCTATTAGGATTTTTGAGTTATATTCCATTGATGGTGGGGCATTGCCTTGGGGGTTTACATTAAGAATTTCTAGGTTTGAGATTTTGGGAACCATTTCTAACAACTGCAATGAGATATTAAAAAAAAAATGTAAATGAATATAAATCAGAATTTGGAAATAAAAATTAATTGTAAAGAATAATAAATGGTCTTTATACTGAGCCCCTGGGGGGGAAACTCAATTTTCATGTGCCGTGATATGAAGTGTTATGTTCGATAAGGTTTTGAGTTCAAATTCCCCCAACTTACCTGTTCCTGCGGAAGGGGAATACATATGGCACCTAGAGGTTATAGTGGTAGCAGTCGGAATCGACCCTGTGCCATGCGAGTACGAGACCGGCCCAGTTGTTTATTCCTCCAGATACAAAAAAAATAAAAATAAATGGTCTTTATACCACCTACCAGCTCACAAAGCTTACTACCCACCAATAATTTCATAGCTCAATGCCATTTTCTTCAGATAATTTGAAATCCATGAGCCTGTAGAAGTGTAATATCCAAAATAGTGGTTTCATTTTGGGCTTAGCAATGAGGAAAAAATCATGTATATGAAGAATGAAGTACACTAGTGGGAAAAAATATTTTTATTTTATAGAAAAGGAATTATTCTAAATTCCTTTTGCATATAACTTTTTAATGAAATAAAAAATGCACACACATTTTAGTGAAGAGAAATGTTAGGTCTCTATTAAGTACCAAATATTTGAATACAAAAACACTGTTGGAGTTAATTTACACACACCTAGGATTTTTTTTCCCTAAGGGTTTTCCTAGTTTATTAGTCATTATTAGTCATTATCCAGTCTCCTATATTTTAGGAGAGAATATTCCAC
>CBVK0100885119.1:0-21311 GCA_900067695.1 Picea abies | reverse complement strand
GTGACGTCACGTTTCCGGGCGTCTTCGCTAGGAGCTATGTGCGGATTTTCCTCCGCCTGACTGTGAAAAAAAGCGGCCGTCGGCCGGTGGGTTATACAGTTTTAAATTTTAATTTAATCAGTAATCTATATGTTCTATTTTTTATTTTCTTGTTTAATTTTATTTGAAATCCAGTAAGTGGTGGATTTGTTGATTTAAGTAGTTAAGTTTGAATAATTGGAATGGTTCACTAGTTTTTCAATATATTTAAAAATACAATTTAAATAATAAAAAATTATGATTTAATTTAAATTTATGTAATTAAATTTAATAAAAATAACTAAAAGATAAAATAATTAAATAATATATTATTTAATAAATAGTAAATTTGAATTCCAACCATCGACTTATCAAAAACCGATATTATTTATATTTATATTTTTTAATAGACATAAATAAAAACTAAAGTAAACATTCTAGATTGTGATGGATGTAAAGTAAAAAGTTGAACCAATTTAATTTTAGAGTTAGAATTTAATAAGTAAAAAACATTTTTTTCTTATAAATATGATTTATGTTTAAAATAAAGTTGGAATTTTATGATTAGAAGAAATTTAATTTGAATTTAATAGTTAAAAAGCATTTTATTAATAAATATGATTAATATTTAATATATAAATATGATTAATATTTAAAATAAAATTGATGATGAAAGGGCATTTTATTATTAAATATGAATAATATTTAATATTTACATAATATTTAATATATAATATGATTAATATTTAAAATAAAATTGAAATTTGATGATGAAAGGGCATTTTACTTATTAAATATTATTATAAATAAAATGTATTTATAAGGAAAAAAGAAATCATCTGCTCTTAGGTTTTATCATTTTAAGGTTTTATAATTATAATTAAGGGTTGGTTGTAAATTGAAATCCAGTCATTTAAAAAACCATTCATTAAAAATAGATATTACTTTTACTTTTATTTTTGGTTAGACCAATTAAAGTAAACATAATGGAAAGGAATGGATTTAAAGTAATAATTTTAACTGATTTAATTGTAACACTTCATTTTTATGAAAAGCTAAAATTTAATCATTAAAAGATATTTTAATATTTATAATAAATTATTAAAAAAAGAAATTTAAAGTTAACATAATAGAAAGGGATGGATTTAAAACTAAAAATTTAACCAATTTAATTGGAATGGTAACCTTTATTTTTATCTAATAACTTTAATGATTAAAAGACATTTTAATATTTTATCATATTTTTTTTTTTCCGATAGAAATTACTCGATTTATATTAGGATATAAATCATTTACAATCACTGTAACCAGTCTAGCTCATAGCAGCCATTACATATTCGTCCCGGAGACCCAGCCGGGTTGGAACTCAAGACCTCCTCCCAACACTTGGAGAAAGGTACTGTCTTACCAATCGCGCTGTCTTATCATACTTGTGATTACACTCTTAAAATTGTTATTTTTGTTAATTCTTTTTAATTCCAACTCTATTTTTATTGTGCTGTTTTGTTTTAAAAAAATCTATTTCATCAGTAATTTGGTTTTTTATGAAACTATAAAACTATTTCATAAGTAATTTGGTTTTTCTGAATTACCTCGAGTTTCTCTCACCACCATTTATAAGTCATCTTAAGGCATCTAGGTAGTAGTGTTATTTAAAACACAAACATTTTTTTCTATTTTTCTCTGTTTTGTTTCTTTCTATGTTACGGCAATTGATCCAGGGAAATACATAACCTAGAAACCCTTCGGCATGGTGGAATTATGTGCAATCAAAGGTGTGTGTGGAATCATGAATTGAGATTTCATTGAATCGTGATATAATATCTATTGTCAAAAAAAATATGGTTTGGATAAAGTTATCCTATGTAAAGCATCCTTATTCACTCAATTATTTACACAATCATATATTTTGAGTGAATGTTTTCCCACTCTTTCACCAATGCGGGATATTGTTCAAGGGGTTGTCTATGCATTATCCAAAGTGCAGACTTTCTGACCACTTTCATTGAAGTCTAGAAAATAAAGTTGTTACATTTCGATCAGTCTAATAGAAAATGCCCACTTTTAAGGTTATATATTGGTTTAAAAAAAAATATCCAAGGTACTGGAGAATTATTAGAGAAGTACATCACCAAGGTGAAATTGTAGTGCTTGGATTTTGCATTTAGTGCATTCCTACACTCAATGCCTTAAGATGATCACGAGGCCTCCCATCATCTTGCAACAAATTACTTGTAGGGGTGGTGTTCCCTTGGTTAG
Organism: Picea abies; assembly: GCA_900067695.1. Taxonomy (NCBI): domain Eukaryota; kingdom Viridiplantae; phylum Streptophyta; class Pinopsida; order Pinales; family Pinaceae; genus Picea; species Picea abies. The sequence continues at coordinate 19,034 of CBVK0100885119.1, read as the reverse complement.
CCCCTTGCCTAGGCCGAGGTGTATGAATGGGTTTTTCCCATTAGAAACAGTTTGGTCCTTAGGCAAGGTCCCTTTGATTTATTTTTTAGGTCATACTTTGGTCATGTTTATAGCTTGGTGGGTTCCTTAGTTGGACTCTCTCTCCTCATATAGGATCAACCTTGATAGTCATGCTTGATTTGGTCCATATGGGTTAATTAGAGATGCCCTTTTGAGGTATACAACATGATTCTCATGTTCATTGTGAGTGCACAAAAGGGTTGACAAGATCAAATATGATCTCTCCCTTTTCCAATTTGTCTTTGACATGTGATTTGTTGGTTGTACAACTCATCCACGTTTGTCTCCAATGGACCTACGAATCAAAGATCCCTTTTACAATGAAAAATTTGTGAATGGCTTAGTGAAACCCATGGCTTAGTAGTTGAAGAGACCAACTTTTGCAACATCCATTTGTCATACCTTGGACTCCCCTATGTGGTTCTTAGTATATAAATAACCCTCACTTCTTACGTTGTCATTCCAAAAATTGTCGTTACTCTATTGATTTTTTTATTAAACCTCTCACGCCCTCCTCTCTAGCACTGGAATTGTCTCCATTGACTCTCTCATAGCAAGGACTTACCCTCACTAGTTGCTCATCTCATAGATGTGTATTCTTCCTTTTATTACCTATGATTAATCAGATCTAGGGATTTCCCTTGTAGGCTTCTCTTGGATCCTTTCAATCCCTTTTCCAATGAGGATTACTAACACTATTTGCAGGGAGGGTACCTCATAGTTGATGACCAACTTCACCTACCATTCAATGATAATTTCATACTTTTTCTTGGTATATATAGTGTGATATATACATATACATTACATCATTTGGAGACATTGTGTTCCAAGGGAAATGCGAGGAGATTGTAAATGGCTTAAAGCTTTGTTGGAGATCATCCTCTTTGCCAATTTCATCAACAATGACATCCCACTCTTGCCCCAAGGGTATTCACTCTTTTTTCTCCTCCTTTCATTTAGAGCAATTATGTGTTTATTGTTTCATAAATATATTTATGTTTTTGCATTAGATTTCTATCTTGTCAAATCCTTGAAACATATGCAAAGAAATCATTTAAAAACAATTAAACCCTAGGCCAACATCAAAATCATATAATTTTAATAAGTACTTTAGTGGCTTCGCTCCTTCCCCTCATCTTCCCCCCTTTGGCTCCCAACTAGATACAAAGACCAAGTGGAGACTTAACTCCCTTCATCATATATCCATGGAGAAATTTTTCCATACGTCCCCTAGTGATAGGACCTCTCACCTTGCTAAAAATCAACTCTTCCCTAAAGAAGTCTCTAATGTCACAACCTTAAATCAAATGAACATGCTAAATCTGGCTCAAAATGTTTACCCAAGTGTTCACACAACAACTCCTCCCTCTCATCCTCTAAGATAAGGATTCCCTCCAACGTTGTCATATGAACCCTTAAGCATAGAACTTTATCCCTCTTTCCGCAATAACCAATTGTATCTTGCAAGTTTTCTAGTGCCTCCTTTCAACTTGACATATACAACTATTATGAGCCAAGTGTATCATGCAACCATGCCACCTTACTTAAGCAATGTGGACATGCAACTTTCAACGTCTCCTATCCAAGTGCATATGAAACATGATCAAGCATGTAGGTCATGTGACTAGTCTATGGCTTGCATGAGCCAAATGGAAAAGATGAATAACTTTAACAAATCGTGGAAACTCTCCTTCAATATCTTAAGTGCAAGCTTAGTGACCTTAGGGAGATCTTGACCTTTTCAATTGTTAGTGACAAGATTTCCTTAGACAATGATCCTATCCATGTACCTTACATTCCTCCTACTTAGAGAGGAGGGTTATTGTGTGGGTCTCCACCTTCTCCAAGGCTTGGCCTTACCTAAAGGTTGTCCCCTCGATAAGTTATCATTCAATTGTTGACACTCATGAACAACCCACTTCTCCCAAGCAAGTGAGGTGGTGTGTATACCATATGTTGTGACACTTGCACAACACCAAATGTCGTGCTCTTTAAAATAAGGATGCCAATAGATCATCCCAACATAATACATCTTCCCCCAAACAATAATCCATGCACCCAACTTTTGACACTAATTCCATGATGTGGTCTTAATATAACAAGGTTGACACCCATTTTGTAGAGGATTGTTATGTCCTAAAGAGGAAGGAAATTATTAAGTCCACTCTGAGGATGCTCAACCCTCTCCCTCAAGGGAATTTCATCCTTCTCAACATGACATGCCTTGGGGTCTTGAACCTAATGGACATGTTTTCTTCAACATGACACTTATCCTCCTCCTATGTTGGATCTTACTAAAGTTTCTCCCTCAAGGTAGCATTGGTTCAATGTTTCTCTATATTAACCATCGTGTTCTCTTCCTTTCCTCATAGTGGAAAAATATCTTAAGTCTCAAACAGTCACTGCGAACACCCAATCTTCCCCCATAGGATTTGATTTTGAACACTAGTTGGCAACTAGGGTTGCCTCCATGCCTATCTCTCCTCCTATCCCTTTGTCTCCCTCACATTTTCCTATGTATCCCTCATTCACTAATAGTGTGTACGCATCCCAATCTTTTGACCTCTCATTTGTTTAGGAATATTCTCTTCCTAGTGTCATGCTTTCTACTTCTTCCAGTATGCATGGGGCATCCATGCTAGATCCTTTTGCACTTTCAGTGCTTTCTATGTTTGAATCATGGTTTTCACTGCTTCATTCCCTACCATGTTTGTGGTAGGTTTCTTCCCCCTTGCACTCTCCTTCTCTCCACTCAAGGTAGTTACCCCCTATGTTATTATTTATTGGGATCCCCCATCTCTTAGGTGAGACATGGTGTTCTTCCCTCACTAATCATTGCTCTTGGAGCATGTTCTTTGTGCACTTTTGTGTTGTTATGTCTTGTTCTATATTGGTTGGTTTTCCATTGTACCTTCAACACTTTTCCTTCACTAATATGTACTTTCCTTGTCACCCTTCATCACAAGATCCATTGTGTTGGTATTTTGGGGGCCTCAGGGTGATCGATGTTTTCATCCCTTGTATTCTTTCTTGCTTTCTTGTAGGTTAGATTTGTCTCTCCCTAACTACGAGGGAGGGTGTTTTCCCTTTTTTATTTTGATCCTAGTTTCTTGTAGGCCTACATATCCTCCCCTCCAAAGGGAGTGGATATTTCCTCTTCCTCTTACCCCTCTCAGAGAAATCTATGTTTGTCTTTTTCTCATGTTGTACTTGGGCATGTACCCCTTTTCCATTGAAGTTTGACTTGAATGTTTACAGTTTTACTCCCTCATCTAGTTTCCAGATGTCTAATGTCAAATGTGGGTTTTATTCTCTTTACACAACGGTGTGTGAAAAATACCCTATCATGGTTGTCACATGCCCGAGTGGGAGACATAGTACCTCACCATTTTTTCCCTATGATGTACAGGTAATCACAATTATCGTTCCCTTTACCTCTTGTTACATCTAGTGCACAATTTGTCTATTTTCTATTGGTAGTGAGAGCTTGTATCTTCATTAACTTAAAGTTATTGTCTATTTTTAGTGGTTATATTCATTCACACTTTCATAGTCTAGATGTTATTCATTGTTTATAAATACACTTATATTATGCTTTTATAACTTGTCGATTTCATGGTTTAATTGTATTTTATTGCTGATGACTAACCTATCATGCTCTTGTAGTTAGCTAATATGCTAGTTATTGTATTATTGGCTTTTTGGTAGCCAATGTTGTCATCCTTGTATAGCGCTTCAAGCTTTCATGGATTAATTCTTTGGTTATATTAGTCTTTGTTTCATCTTAGTAGCCAAACCTTGTTTGTTCCTCTATCCCCGACACACCTCCACCTATCATGCATGTTTTCTTGTTCATCTTACTTTCCTTTGCATGGAAGCATGTTTATTATCATGTTCCCATGTGAAGGTTTGTGGTTCTTCACTAGCATAAGATTACATTTTGGGTAAGAGAACCTCCAAGATGGAATGAATTTTTCCACATGTAAGGCAACAAAACATTCAAAAATTGTCTTATGGGATCCTTCCCTATGCACCATTTTGTTTTTGATTGTTGTGTGCTTTGGTTTCTCTTTGTCTTCTTTGTTCTTTCTTGTCACTTTCTCTTTGCATGGCACCTTAATGAAATCATCTTCATGGATAACATTTCCTACCATAGGGGCTATATATAGTGCATGCGACCTCTTATCATCTCTATACAGATTACTTGTGTTGGTAGTCTTCCCTTTATCATGTTTCCTACGCCTAGGTGTTTGAATATTTTTTCCACATTCAATGTCTCGTGCTTAGTTAAGGTCCCCTTGGTTTCTTTCATAGGTCATACTTTGATCACATTTATCCTTTGGTGGGTTCACCAATTGGATATTATAACCCTATCTTGAATCACCTTGTAATTTGTGTTTGATTTGGTCCACCTAGGTTAGTTAGATATTCCCTTTTCAATATTCCCAACATCCCCATGTCCATTGTGGGCACACAAAAGGGTTCACATGGTCAAATATGGTCTCCCCTTTTACAAACTATCTCTAGCACATGATCCACCTCTATCTCTCAGGGACCAAAAAAATCAAAGACCCCTTTTACAAAAAAAACCACCAGATTGGGAGAGAACTAATGGATGGCTTGGTCAAACCCATCAAATAGTCATTTAAGGGGCCAAATTTTCCTCAAAAGTGTTTTTTCATACCATAGAATCCCCTATATGGTTTCTTACTATAAATAATTGTCACTTCACATTGTTTTGGGATCTTAGTTCTTATTCAAAAAAGTATTGTTACTTTACTTATTTTTTAATTTAACCTCTCGTAACCCTATCTCAAGCACCTTAGCTTCTTGGAATCAATGTTCAATCAACTCCTCATAGAAAGGACTTACCCTCACTGGATTGATAATCTCTTGGAATTGAACTCTTCCTTTTGTTACCTTAGGTTAATTGCCTATAGGATTTCCCCTTGCAAGTTTTTCTTAGATACTTCCAATCCTTTGTTTGACAATCATTACCAACACTATTTGCAAGGAGAGCACCTCAACTCTAAGGGCCAACTCCATCTATGATTCAGTAATATTATTTCATACTTTTTCTTGGCGGATTTAGTGTGACTTGAACATACATTGCATAATTTGGGGACATTGTGTTCCAAGTACAATTTAAAGGGTTTGGGGGTGGCTTGAAATGTTGTGAGAGATCATTATCTTTGTTGGATTCACCAATGGTTACAGCCTCTTCTTAGCCAAGATGTGTTCACTCCTTTTTCCCCTCCTTTTTGTTGAAACAAGAGGTTAAGCAAGTTCACACCTCTGAATATTTTGAACACAATCAATAGTCAACTTAGAGGTTGACTAAGTAATCAACCGGTTATTCAATTCAACTAAAGTAGTCAAATAATGTACAAAATAAGGAAAAATTCAAGGAGTTTTCTATGCACCATAACCAATCTAAGTGGGACTTGCTACCCCCTCACTTCTAGGGGTAACTAGAGGAGAACATTTCTCCATGATCCACATTTCAAAAAAAAATTCCAATGATGACATTCCAAACTCTCCACATGAATTTTCCCATGGTTTCCTTCCATTACATGCTCAACTCACTCACATCAGATGACATGGTGCATTGCAAACTGAGGTACATTGTTTTGAAACTTAATATTTAGTGATAATATCAATGTGTTGGGCATGAAAATGGCGATCATGGGTTAAATTGGACAATGAATCATCATGCTTTGAATTTATACATTTTTTCTTGTTTCACCTTAGTGGTCATCATCGTCTCCTAGTCAAGTGTTGTCACTCTTGAGAAAAGTTGTACTACTGGGGGGCCTTAATAGGAGTAATGTGTCCATATCCCTTACCATACATAACATATTCCATCTGTCCTTTCTTCATTGTCCTTTATTTTGGGTTGGTTGTTAAATGTATCCCAAAAAGGTTCATGCTTCATAATCCCATGAGAATAAAGGGCTTGAATGCACGAGGTTGATGCAACTTTATATATTAATAAAAAAATGATATAGAGGTCATCGCCAAAAGTCATGTGCAATGAATGCATACCTAACAAAAGGACTTGGCAAATGAAATTCAAAATCCAAAAAGGTTGAAGAAATAAAGAAAAAGGCAAACATGGGTTTGGAAAGACACAGTGTTGAGGAAAGAGTAACTCGTTGCATAAGCACTCACTCTACAAAGGCGCCCATGAGAATGGATATCATACATGGCCTTGCATGTCAATGAAATACACCCATGAAGTAAACCCCAAACCATACCACATGCCATTGCACATACTCCTTGAATGATTCCTTGGGACATATGTCTTATGCTGGGTACTAGCACACCTAATATGGGGTAATAATGATCCTCCATACCTCAACTTGGAAATTTGTATAACTTTGTAAGATAGTGTGAAGCTTGAAGAGGATACTTAATGACATCTATCTAATGACTTTTGCATTGACATGACTCACTTTATATGTTGTGCTTCAATTATGTACCTTGCCTCTGGTCTTCATGGTGCATTGGACCACATAAGCCCCTCCTTAGATGATGGATTGCACATAGCCACATGCTTAATTGACACTTGGATCCTTTAGAGGATATTGAGGGGCTACTAGCACACTTTCATGGAGGTCTCCCCCACCACTTGAGAGAGGTCGTTCCACACTTCTAGGAGGAATTCAATCCTTTTGATGACATGGATCTCTTGACGAGACACCATAGCACACATGGGATATGACCCGACTCCTTTTGGTGATGGGATGCTACACTTTGATGATGATTTGACACCTCTTGATGGTACATTGCACCTTTTAGGGAGATGTTAGGCTACTTGATGATGATATGGCACTTTTTGATGAGATGTCACATATTTTGGTGACATAACACATCACTTGGAGATGAAACATGACAACTTTTCACTTTTGGAGACCCTACACCTCATCTTTGAGTGAGTCGTCCACTTTTTCATGCCACACGTGTGAATTTGAGGGAGAATTTATTAGGGACGATTTGATGTTTGAGCTACTTACTTCATCTTGGCAGCATTGTTGGGGGTCTTAGTGACCAATCCACTCATGTGTCATGCATATTTTATGTCTTGTTGCCTTATCTCTATTATTTGTGAGAGATAAAGGCATTACTTTATATTTTTATGGCTTCTATTGTGTGAGAAGGGTGCTAGATCTCTCATATAAATAAGAGAATCACTTCTCACTTGAAAATCATTGCTACTTGTGGAGATACATCACTACTTTTCTATTACTACATTCTCTGTTATGAAAAATGCTATGAATGGCTATTTAGAGAAATGTTTTGGAGAAGATGTGCTTGTGGATGCTTTGCTACTTCATGGATGTTCATTACTAGGGTTTTGATGAATGAAATATTTCTTGAGTAACTGGCCTCTTGTTATCTTGTGGTTTTGTTTATGAATGTATGTAAGTGTAATGTTGCTTCTCTAGTGTTAGTTGAGCATTCCCTTTGATCTTTCTTGAAAAAACCCTTCTTATTAAATCTCTTGGAAGGTTACTAGTGAAGAACCTTCCCTTGAATTTTCTTTGAAGATCTAGTGACATACGAGGAGGATCTTCTAGGGTTAGTAGTGAATAACCTCTAGATATCACCCTAGATCCACTCACTTCTCTCCAAAGGAGTCCTTAATTGACCCCATATGCCCAAAAATATAGTAGGCACTTGTCACTCTCCCAATAGTCAATCATTAAAATCTAAATTTTACTCTATTTTTACTATTTTAGGGTTAGATTAGGGTTTTGTAACAAAAAATATTTATTTTCATCCATAAAGAACCTAGACATTTTGAGGTTTATGCATGTTGTTGACCTAATAAACATTGTTAAACCCTACTTTGCATTGTTGATTTATTATTACGACCATCTAGGGTTTTAGGGTTGTTATATGCCTCTTAAATTTCTGATTTTGCTAATGAATAAAATTCTAATTTAATTCATGGTTTATTCCTCTTGTTTCATTGGTTTATTACTTGTTAAAGGGTTGATTTTATTGTTTCTATAATAACTTGTATTTATGTTGTAAATTGATATCTTTCCTTCAAGTTTTACAACATCCTTTTTATTTTTCTTCTTTTGTAGTGTTTGGGGATCCTCTTGAGCCTTAATTTGACTTGGAAAACCTCTTCGATTGACCTAGATCCCCATCTCTTCAAATCTAGAAATTGATTTTACTCACCACCTTATCCTTACCTTGTTTACATTATTTTATAGGTGGTAGATTGAGTAGTTACCCGAGAGGCCCCAGACTTGATTTTTTTCTTGCCTATGGATTCTTGGAGGCTACTAGGGAATCCTCCCTTGTGTTGGATTCACTCCTTCGCTAAAGAGAGGGAATTTATTGCCTAGGTGAAAATGGTTACATATTCCTATGTTCCACTAGTTTTGGTGCCTTTTGAAGGATCTGCACTAAGGTGCTAGATTGTGTGGTAACATTTTGGCAACGTTGTCTAGGAGAATTGAGTCTTTATTCTTGGAAATCTAAAGTCTATGCTTCAACATTTTTTTGTGAGAGTAAACCAAACCCTAACCTAAGTTTACTCATCTGGAGACTCTATCGAGTGAAGAATCCATTTTCCCTATGCAAATTTTGAAGGCTCTATGCTTGTAAGTTGAATCAAGCATCATTGTAAAGGTATTGAAGATTCACCTTGGTGAATCCACACACACACACATGCTTAGTATGAGGTATTATCACCTATTTTCAAATTTCATATCATGTTGTATCATAAGTGAAGAAGAATGGAACCATGGAAATTTCATGAGCAATATAGTTTTGTTGATGTTAAGAGAATTCTTGGGTACCCAAATTATATTTGTGTAGAATGGGTAGAAGATCTTCCAAAATTTGATGGTGATCCCCTTTTCTCTATTTCCCATGTTGTAAATTTCTTGAAATATGTTTTAGAAATCAATGTTGTGCATGAGGATGGGTTGGTGAGACTATTTGCTTACTCTCTGAAGCCAAAACAAAGGGATTGGGTTCTACATTATTTCAATCTAACAAGTATATCTTCTACTATAGATTTCATTGAAAAAATTCTCAAGCACATACACCTTGAATGGTTCCTTGGGACATACTTCTTATCCTAGGTATTGTCACACCTAATAGGGGGTAATAATGATCCTTACCACATTCCATTGCACATACTCCTTGAATGGTTCCTTGGGACATACTTCTTATCATGGGTACTGACACACCTGATAGGGGGTAATAATGATCCTCCCATACCTAAAATTGGCAAATTGTATAAATTTGTAAGCTAGTGTGAAGTTTGAAGAGGATACTTAATGAGATCTATCTAATGATTTTTCGATTGACATGACACACTTTATATGTTTTGTTTGAATTGTGTACCTTGCCTTCGGTATTCATGGTTCATTGGAACACAAGAGCTCCTCCTCGAATGATGGATTGCACATAGCCACATACTTGATTGACACTTGGATCCTTTGGAGGATATTGAGTGGCTACTAGCACACTTTCATGGAATCCATTCCCACCACTTGAGAGAGGTCATTTTACACTTCTAGAAGGATGTTGAGCCTTTTTATGAAATGGATCCCTCAATGAGACATCCTAGAACACATGGGGTATGATGTGACCCCTTTTGGTGATGGGGCATTGCACTTTGATGATGATTTGACACCTCTTGATGGGACGTTGTATCTTTTGAGGAGACGTTGGGCTTCTTGATGATGATATGGCATCGTTTGATGAGATGTCACACATTTTGGGGACATGAAACACCACTTGGAGATGAAACTTTGCACCCTTTCATGGAAGCACTTCACTTTTGGAGCCCCTACACCTCATCTTTGAGTGAGCCATCCATTGTTTCATGCCACATGTGCCACATGTGTGAGTTTGAGGGCACATTTATAAGGGACAATTTGATGTTTGAGATACTTTTATTCATCTTGGAGGCATAATTAGGGGTCTTAGTGACCTATCCACTCATGTATCATGTATATTTTATGTATTGTTTCCTTATCTCTAGGGTTGTGAGAGATAAAGGCATTATTTTATGTTTTTATGGCTTCTATTGTGTGAGAAGGGTGCTAGATCTCTCATATAAATAAGAGAATCACTTNTATTGTGTGAGAAGGGTGCTAGATCTCTCATATAAATAAGAGAATCACTTATCACTTGTAAATCATTGTCAATTGTGGAGATACACTACTACTTGTCTACTACTACATTCTCTCTTATGAAAAATGCTATGAATGACTGTGGACAAGTTGTCGACCTATCCACTCATGTATCATGTATATTTTATGTATTGTTTCCTTATCTCTAGGGTTGTGAGAGATAAAGGCATTATTTTATGTTTTTATGGCTTCTATTGTGTGAGAAGGGTGCTAGATCTCTCATATAAATAAGAGAATCACTTATCACTTGTAAATCATTGTCAATTGTGGAGATACACTACTACTTGTCTACTACTACATTCTCTCTTATGAAAAATGCTATGAATGACTAGTTAGGACAACTTTTTGGAGACAATGTGCTTGTGGATGCCTCACTACTTCATGGATGTTCATTGCTAAGGTTTTGATGGATGAAAGATTTCTTAAGTAAATGGTATCTTGTTATCTTGTGGTTTTGTTTATGAATGTATGTAAGTGTAATGTTTCTTCTCTAGTCTTGGTTGTGCATTCTCTTGGATCTTTCTTGAACAAACCCTTCTTATTAAAGCTCTTGGAAGGTTACTAGTGAAGAACCTTACCTTGAATTTTCTTTGAAGATCTAGTGACATACTAGGAGGATCTTCTAGGTTTAGTTACTAAAAAACCTTTAGATATCACCCTAGATCCACTCACTTCTCTCCAAAGGAGTGCTTAATTGACCCCATATGCCCAAAAATATAGTAGGCACTAGTCACTCTGCCAATAATCAACCATTAAAATCTGAATTTTACTCTATTTTTTTATTGTTTTAGGGTTATATTAAGTTTTTGTAACAACAAATATTCATTTTCAGCCATAAAGAACCTAGGCGTTTTGAATTTTATGCATGTTGTTGAACTAATAAACATTTTTAAACCCTAGTTTGCATTGTTGATTTATTATTACATCCATCTAGGGCTAGGAATATAGTGTTTAGGGTTATTATATGCCTCTTAAATTTCTGATTTCGTTGATGAATAAAACCCTAATTTAATTCATAGTTTAGCCCTCTTGTTTCATTAGTTTATGACTAAGGTGCTAGATTGTGTGGTGACAAGACTCATCTTCCTCACTTCAAGCATGCATGTTACATCTTAGTGCTATAGAAGATGGCCTTACAGGTTGATCTACATCAATTCATTATGTAGTGTATGTACATATTTTGGTTTCTTATGCTTTTATGTATGTTGAACTATGCTCACTTGTGCTTAGGTGTTGTAATAATGTCTCTAGACACTACCTTTTCTTAGAATTCTTAGCTCTTTGATCTATCGAATTCCCTACTTCTCCAACATTGTACAAAGCGATTGGATTTATACTTAGCTTGTTGTCTACAATTTCTCTGGAGACTATTGGTTATATGTGCTCATTAGGAGTTAGATTTATTGAGTAGATTGACTCAAGGTTTCAACTTGTAGATTGAATCATGGATTATATTTGTAGATCAACATCATGTGTTCCAAGAAAGAGTCTTTAGGTATAGATGGCCACAATTATGGAATATGGGAATAAGATATGGAAACTTTATTAAAAAGTAAGGAACTTTGGTAGTTGACAGAGACTGTGATTCTAGATCTAAAGGATGACCAATCACAACTTTGTCATCAACGTGAAGAAGGGAAAGGTTGTGGGAGTTATAGCAACCTACATCTCTAGGGAGATTCACTTTCATATGAGCAAGATCAACTATCTAAATTAAGTATGGAAGAAATTGAATACTATGACATGTGATAAGAATGAAAAAAGCTAGGCTATGCAGATTGAGAGAGAGTTGATATATATGGATCCTCTCTCCTTTGAAATAATTGAATATTACTTGGATCATTTAAAGTAACTTTAGTTGAAATTGGGTGAATGCAGAAAGGATTTTTCTAGGAAAGATCCTGATGAACTTGAATACACCCTATATGTATTTTGTTCGACACTCTGTGCTAGTTGGGCTTCTAGAAAAGACAATGGTAAAGATTATTCCTTTGATTATTTCCAAGGATTGTTAATTAGGGAACATAACAATTTGTTTGATGAAGAAAAACATGAAGTTAAGCAACAATCCCATTTTTTGAAGGGAAAATATCGACATAACTATAGAGAAAGAGGTTGAAAATATAATCAGGATAAAGAACGATATTGCATTGACGAAGATGTGAAGAAGAAGCATGGCGATCAAACTTCGACTAAGAAAGCCAGGAAGAAGAAAACATATTGTTATTGTGAGCAATTGGGACATATAGAGAAGGATTGATAGCAAAAGACTAGAGACATAGACGAGAAAGTGAAGAAGCTTGAAGGAGACATGTCAACTGGATGATCGATTAACCTACAACACCAAACTTTAGAAGGTAAAGAAAATAACTATATGTTTTTTGTTAGATATTCTCAAGCCTTGCATGCTCACACTTCTTAGAGTCATATTGGATAGTTGACTCTAGTTGTACACGTCACATGGCTAAAGATGCTTCTCTCTTTTATTCATTGAGTGAAGATACAAAAAAGGAAATCTTTGTAGTAGATGATTATGCACTTACTATTTTTGGTTGTGGCAAGATTAAATTTTAGAATGGAGTTATGACCAATTTGTATCATGTACCTAGTTTGAGTGCTAATTTTTTGTTTATACCCCAACTCACCCAAGCTGGAAAAGGTTGAATTTTTTCCAAATCAAATTGTTGTGAAAGACGTGAACAATAACTTTGAAGTTTTTGCTAAATGCATTCTCAATCCTAAGGTAAAACTATGTAATTTATGTGACGTTCACAAGAAAGATCCATGACTAACTACACTCATAGATCAAACTGATGACTGGAGAATAATTTGGCATGGACAACTCAAACATTTGAATTTTTTAAGCTTGAAACTAATGGTGAAACATAAACTAGTTACTAGACTACCCAAGTTTGTTCCCCCTAATGGAGTATGTGAAGGGTGCATCATTGAAAATAATCACCGTGCTACTTTTGAAACGAGAAAGGATTAGAGAGAAAAGACTCAGCTAGAACTTGTCCATAGTGACATGTAATCGTTAAAAAAAATCATCATTAGCAGGTGAAAGGTATGTTTTAACTTTCATTGATGGTTTTTCCATGTATATTTGGGTCTATTTCTTGAAGAATAACAATCATGTCTTTCAAAATTTCAAGGAATTTAGTGAATTAGCGGAAAAGCATTGCGATTGGCCTATGAAATGTTTAAGATTAGACTATAGTGGAGAATATGTGGGAAAGGTGTTTGAAAATTACTTGTCCCAGCATGGTATCGCTTGGCATATATCTATACCTTACACACATCAATAGAACAATGTTGCAAAAAAGAAGAATCAAACTTTGGTAGAAATGGCACATTATTTTTTCCAAGCCAAAGGTTTGCCAACCAATTTCTTGTTAGAGGCTATTTATTGTTCAAATTACCTTCTAAACCTAAATTTGATAAATTTGTATGGATATGACTCCTTTGGGGAAATGAAGTAGGAGGAAACCCTAATCCAAACATCTCCAAACCTTTTGGATGCATAACATGGGCTCACATTTTGGATGATAAAAGAATAAAGCAGGATGCAAAGAGTCATGCTTGTATTATGATGGGCTACTTAGAGTTGAAGGCCTATAGATTGTTTGATCTAATTAAACAAGAAATTATTTGCAAGAGAGATGTTGTATTTAATGAGAAAACCTATTGAACTACTCTTTAGTCTTGCTAACCAGTGATTCATTGGAAATTTTAACATACTATGGATTAATTGGATACTATAATGGATTATTGATTAAACAATCAAATTGTGTACTACAATCAATTTGTAGTTGACCTTCTACAATAGAGTCACCCATAAGATTTAGAACCCTTGATAATTCCTCTAATGAAGATTTTGGCACAATTGCACCTTCTACACATAGTTTTTGTCTACCTAAATGGATACTAAGACAATTGAACTTGTTGGAGTTGATGTAGGAGATATAATTGACTCGAGGAAAATTAGAATTCAGAAACAACATGGTGGTTTTTCTTTGATAACATGTGTGATGGATGCATGTAATCCTGATACATATGCAGATGCATATGGTCAACCTAATTGAGAGAATTCTATGGTTGATGAGTATCATTCCTTAATGAAGAATGAAATGTGAAACTTAGTTCCTTGACAACAAGAAAATAATGTGGTAGAATGTCGATGGGTTTATAAGACCAAATTCACATATAAAGGTGTTGTTAAAATACATAAGTCTTGTTTGGTAACAAAAGTGTTTTCTTATAAAGAATGCATTGAATACATTGAAACCGTTGCCATTGTTGCAAGGAAAAATTTTGTTTGATTGATTCTTTCACCTATTGCTCATTTTGAAAGAGAGGTACATCAAATGGATGTCAAAATTACTTTCCTACATGGTGATCTCACTGAAGAGATTTATATGAAGAAACTACTACACTTTGAAAAGGATTGTTGATTTATATGTTGACTAAAGAAATCTTTTGAACAACTACAATGCACCTAAAATGGAATTCATATGAAAAATTTATGGCCCCGACAAGGTAATGGTCCAACGTTTCCCCACATGTCCAAATAGAAACCATGTTAGATCACCATTATTCAAATTTGGGGAGTTAGCAAAATTTGGGAATCCACTAAAGAATTCCAAAGGAATTATGGAGGTTCCCAAGAGGGTTTTAAAACCCAAACCTAAATCCGACTCTAGCTATAAAAAACCTAGTAGAATGGGCAGAAAGGGTGCACTTTTCCACTAATTGCTAATTGTTCCATAGTTTGAAAAGGAGTGTACACGAGATGCTAATAGATAAGAGAGATAGAAGCATGTTGTACAAGATTGTAGAAGACCATAGAACCTAATAACTTTATGGTAAGCTTGAAATCTTTATAATCTGTATTGTAATCTCCATAATATAAGAAAATAGAAAGCACAATCCTTCATTTGATTGTTGCTTTTCTCATATAGGTTTTCAAGGTAAATATTTGTGTTCCAAGATTTATAATCTGTATTGTAATCTCCATAATGTAAGAAAATAGAAGGCACAATCCTTCATTTGATTGTTGTTTTTCTCATATAGGTTTTCAAGGTAAATATTTGTGTTCCATTGCATGCATTTTCTATTGTAGTCTATTTCATACGTTGCAAATATTAAATAGTTTGAATGGTATGTTTTTATTTGTATTGAAGAGTTATATATATAGTTGCATAGTCGAGCATAGGCTCATTGTAATCATATCAAGTTTAGATTTGTTTTGGTGAGCCAACCATTGGAATATCCAATATGGTTTTCAAATCGTATTGGTATGAAATCAATTTTATTTGGGTAATGGTGGTTTGAGTGTAGTATATGCTTCCCTGAATAAAACGACTATGTCTATGAGAGATTTTTACCTTGTCAATCCTATCGGCACAAGAAAGGCTAAGAAGTAACCACAACCTTGAGAAATGAAAGACGAGAACTAGGAAAGACCTATAGATGAAGGTGATATAATATTTATGAGGTTGGAAGCTCAAGTAGACAATATTTATAGGAGCATGGTCATCCTCATGGCCACTCCTAAGAAAAAAACTGCCCCCTTTCTCGAGAATACCAAATCTCATGAGAAACCAAAACATCATGAGTAGCCAAGGAAAGAGAGGAAGCATATGATCCAAGTTGTTTATGGTGTTATGCCTTTGAGGTGTTTACTAAGCAGTTATAAGGGGTATTGCATATATTTAGAAAAAAAAACTCATATGTTATCTAGCTAGCTAATGCAATGAAAAAAACATTTTAATACATTAATCTCTCTCTCTCTCTCTCTCTCTCTCTCTTTGTGTGTCTGTCTATATATATATATATATATATATATATATATATATATATATATATATATATATATATATATATATATATATATATATATATATATTACTACCTAATCCATGTTATTTTCATATGTTAACCTATGCTCAGGTAGAATGTCCACACACACACACACCATTCAAACCCAAATCCACATTATATTAGGCATGAAAAACAAAAAAAAAGGCATTCAAACTATAGCCAAAGTTTTGGGTCTATCCACTTGTTTCAAAACAAATTGTTGACCTAGGTATATAAGGGGACAATGGTTCATTGTTCATTGTTCATGATTAGGGTTTCACTTGCTTGAGGTTCTTGCTTATGTCAATTCCCATATTGGTTGTCTTCTTGGCATGGTCCAACATCTACTCCATATTTTCAAGTGGGTGATTCCAAAGATAAATACTTTTCTCACTATCTCTTCTTCCTGCCAAGTGTTATTTGGTTTCATGTTCTTATTAGGGTTGGTATAGAGGTATATGACCATGTGCCATCATTCCTTATGGTTTGTTGGTCTAAGGTTATACCTTCTATATGTGGTTTCCATTATGGATGAAATCGAGTGTTTCATGAGCATTTAATTTGACTCTTAGGACCATGGCTATATAGGGTTGATGGGTCTGCATCCTTTGTTACTCACTAGTTGGGATGGCTCGACTTGGCACAACTTTCATCTTCCTTAGCTTTGTTGGCAAATCCATTGGATAGAATGCAGTGATAGTTGTTGTCATTAATCAACTGATTCACCCCCCCCCCCCCTCTCAGTTGTCTTAGTATTTCCAACAAGCTTGGTCTAGACAAGTAACAATATTAACTTAAGGTGAACATTGTTGCATGTTTTTTTTATGGCTTGAGGGTTTAACTTCATGTTTCCTCTCACAAGTTCTTTGAAGGTGGGGTATTGACAAAAGGAAGGTTTTAAGGTCTCAACTTCATCTAGGGTTATACTCTACTCATAGGGATTGAGTTTTTACCAGATGGGTCTTTCTCCCTTCAGTTTTGGTAGCTTGTCAGGGTAACTTAATGGATAGTTTTTTTTTTTTTGAGGGTGATGAAAGGGTTCAATGGTTCATCCTTAAACTATAAGTTTATGTCCAAGGTTTCTATAAGAAACACATATTGTACATTTTGTAAATATTTACTAAGAAGGATTGTCTAAACCTTATTATGGATTCATCCTTGTTCATGTTATCCTATGATTTATGAAACTTTATAAAATCCTAACCCATTATGAACGAGGTGGGAGGATAATTGCTTGATGGAAAAATCCCTCCAAACTATTTAAAGGTAATCCAAAATCAAATTACAACATATTTTACCAATGATATTATTACATACCTAAGATGTGATGCAAACCCCCCCCTTCTCTCCTCGGGGCTGTGTGACCTCTCGGTCAAGGATATTCAACTATCTGAGTTGGATTAGCTCCTCTAGGCCTTGCTGGCCCCAAACTGAATTAAACACATGCCCTTTTATCACCTTAGGTGTAGGTTATATGGAAGCCGCGGGCCCCTTTCCTTAGTGCTTTAAAATTTTGGAATTTCGGGCATTATCTCCTTTATGCTAGCCCTCCTCCACATGCAACCTCGATTATAACTCAGGGCTCAATCCCCTGAGTGCTTCGTAACTTCGGGCTTTGGCAATCTTAGCAACGGTTGCACCCTTTTTGTCTGACCCTCGAATCACGAATTTGCCTGGTTAGATCTGCGATTTTCATCTCTCACACAGCCAGCGATTGTGATCCATTTAGACTCCAGTATTTAGGATTTTCACATGTCTCAAATATACTCTTCTTTGAAGTATTCCATACCGAGAATCTTAGATCAAGCTCCAAGTGCCTCTCTTGATTGACGAGTGAGATTCGCCCCTTACTCCGCTTCGAGTGACCTCTCTTTCCCCTCAACACTTCTTTGAATCTCATGAACTGGTGACACATGTCCTTCCAGATCGATGGTTGGGATCTCTTTGCAGCTTCGGACTTTGGCGTTTTTCACCCTTCAACACCCCAAACCTTCTGATTTACGAATTCCCGAAAGAATTTACGGCTAACCACCGTGTAACTTCTCCCAGATCAGACGTTCTAGAATGATTCTTCTTCTCCTGGGTGGATCTTGATCGTCACTTTGGAAATAACCTTAAAGGATCCTCCCTTTTGAAGATTTCTCTCGTTAACTCTTCGGAGCTTGTCTTTCTTTGAACCTTTAACTCTTTAAAGGGTTTTCTTCAACACTTAGTTAGATTTTGGATCTGTGCACGCCTTGCAACAATCCTTCACACACACTTCTATGAGCAACCTCTTGAGCTACTCATCCTGAGCTTCTTGTTCAAAAACTTCGTCGAAGTACTCCTTGCGGACGATATGCACACTCTGTATACAAATTCCACGTTATCTCTCTAGAGCTCTGAGTCGAATCAGACTTTGTCAATGCACTCCTTGCGGACAATACACATGCCTTGCATAATCTCGTGGAAGAGAAACAAGTGAAACTTATCTAATGTTTCATAGATTCATACATTCAACAGTATAACTCATACATTCATGAAACACAAAATAATAGAGAAAATTTAAGCAACAACAACACCACACATTTGGATCAATATCCCTATGTTATCTTCATTCAAATGTAAAATGGATACAACTATGATAAAACAACAATAACTAAAATTCAACAACAACTAAATCACAACAATATCCTACTAATTTGCAGCTACCATTGTATCCAATAGCTAATCTCCAACAACCTCATTTGGGAATACAACACCTCTACTTATACCAGAGGGATCCTAGGGTTCCCTCCTGTTGGATTACTGAGAGGGGGGGTGAATCAGTAATAACGTAATTATAATCCTTTTTCTTCAAATGTTATATAAATGTTTAATTATTATCCAATAATGAGCAGTAATAAATAAACAATCACACATGCACAGTACACCAGTGTTTTACGTGGAAACCCAAATTGGGAGAAA